>PNEQ01000036.1:0-38043 GCA_003012365.1 Medauroidea extradentata
AGTTGAACTTCGAAAAATCCTTAAATTGGCTAATATGCATTTTTACGAGTGTCCTATTAAAGTAAAAATCACGATGATAGGCCGTCGGGTTCGAGCTCTATCGACGTTTCTTCGGAAACACATTTCACCCCTTTTCACCCCCTTAGAGGTCGAATTTCGAAAAATCCCTTCTTAGTGCTCGCCTACGACCTGAAGTGAACCCCAACAAAAAATTTCACGATTCTAGGTCCAGTGGTTTGGGCTGCAGTTTGATATGTCAGTCAGTCAGTCAATCAGTCACCTTTCATTTTTATATATATAGATTATATTTATGTATACACTAATTTAATAATTTACTGATAAACGCTGAACTTGTTCACTGTAAGTAGCACTCTAATAAGATATAACGGATACACTTATGCATTTACTGATCTGGTTTACAAGTAGCAAGAGTTTCATACTTTGTAGCCAGTTAAATGTAAACCTTGTTTATATAGCTGAGCATTTTAAAAATTAGTATCACCAAATGTATACCAAAATAGTTTATATTGGTATTTAGTAAAATGTACTAAAATTCCTTATTTGTTGTTTTGATATAAATCTTTTGGAAATTTATACAACTGTACATGATCTGTATCCAAATTTGACATCAATTTAATTAAAAAGTACAGTGTTACGCTTGTTGTTGCTAAGAGCGACTGATATTTTCTGTTTTAGATTTCGAATCAACGTACCCGGGTCAGGAGTTTGCAGCAACCCCGGAGCCTGACAACGCTACAATTGGCGATGACTTCCCGTCACCCACGCCAGACGGCACCGAGACGGTGGACCAGTCGCCGACGATCCCCGACGACGGCCAGTGGGAGTCCACGGCGGGCACCCTGGTGCCATCCAAGTCCACTCCGAGGCTCACTCTCCCCTACATACTCAAAGCCAAGGCGCTGCCCATCCACGGGGGCAAGCGACTGGAGAAGATCACACTGGGCCCCGTCGAGATATCCTCTCTACTCCACCAGATAATGACGTCGTCCTCCATTCTGACGAGCCAGACGGTCCTCAAGAATCTCAACTCCAGCTCGACACCTGAGACAAACGCCGCCGAAGACCCGGGCAACGAGACGGACATCATCAGCCAAGACACAAGCGGAGCAGACGCCGACGAGTCGAACCAGCTCTCCATACAGGTAGTATCCAGTCCTCTTCAGGACGACGTCAACAATCCCTACCTGCATTGGGACAGTGACAGCGAGGAACAAGAGCACGAGATGGAAGAGCAGCAGCGTCTGAGGGACGACGAAGATGAGGAACAAGTCGCGGCAGTCGAGGACGGGGACGAGTACGCGACGACGTCGCCCACACCTACGCCGACGGGACGCTCTTACCTCCTGCTGCTCGCCGGAAACTCGACTATCGTGCAACTCCGTCAGAGGGACTTCGCCAAGTACCTGAAGCTAAACCTGGCCGCGCGACTGTCTCTCGAGTACGACGACGTTCGCGTGAATCGAGTGGTGCTAGCCCCACCGCGGCTGCTCGTCAACGTAAGCGTTGTCACGCCGTCTGATGCCGACCCCGTGGAGGAGCAAGGCGTCGTTACGACAGACCAGAAGGAGGAGGCACCGTTGCACATGCTCGCCGAGACTAACGCTACGCTGCTCGAGCTGTCAGGTGAGGAGTACCACGTGGTGAGGCTGCTATCGTTGAGGAGCCGCCCGCCCGCGGAGACTGACCCGGACACCGTAGGCGACGAAGAGGACGAGGGCGAGGAGCTTGAGGACGAGGAGGAGCCGCCGAAGAAGAGCAGCCGCCACGACGACATCGAGCTGGTGATCTACACGGTAGTGGGTGGCGCATGTGCCGTGGTCGTCGTCGCCAGCGCCATGGTGACCATCGCCCGACACGCCAAGAACATCGACATCCAGTGGCCATGGAAGAGGCCCAAGCACGCTCTCACGACTTGGGGCGGCGTGCCCAAGCACTACCGTATGGCGGATGACCTGCCGCCGCCACCGCCGCCTCCGCCCAAGGTCATCTATTCGGGGTCGTTCGCGGCACGCGCGGGCTGCCCGCCAAGGGGCAGGTACGCTGGTCTCGGCATCGGCGGCAGCATGATGATGGGGTACGCAGAGATGGAGGCAGCGCGCTCCGCCGGCCGCCATCGCGTCAACAGCCCCAGCAAGCTACATATCTTCAGCTGCAGGCCGGGCAGCGTGCTGATCCCGCTGCCACCGCCGTCGAGGGCCCGGGTCGGCGACGTGCACCCGCTCGACGTGAGGATCCAGGAAGACCTGGCGACGATGGGGCATGACAATCCCAACTACCGCACATGAGCTCGTGTAGCTACCCCACCTCTTTGGGACTATACCACGCGTCCTTCAAGTTGAGTTTATTGTTCTCTCGGCCCCACTTGAGTTCTACCTCGTCGTTCGTCTCTGGTGATGCAGTTAGGACATTTGTTAGCGAAGATAAATACACCCGGTAGTAGAAGAGTGCCATAGAAGGGAAACCAGTAGATGTGGATTTGCGTTTTTCAGCTAACACCCGAGTCCTAGGAATCAAGATTTGGACAATGCCTACCACTTCGTATCTAGAAATGAAGTCTTCCTGTGTTCCCCTGGAGTAGTGTTTCAAGAGGGAGAGCTGGACTGAATATGGAATTGCATTGTAGATTTCAAATTGTTGGTAGTTCGTCGTGCGCTTATTCCTCAACCTCTCCTACTTCCCCCTCTGCTCCCCGTCGCTTTGTTAGACCTATGGTACGTTCGTTGACGTAGTTTGGGGCATTGTCCTTCGTGCATGGTTACAGAACTTGTACCTACTGGCCGCTGACTATTCTTCAAGTTATTGAACAGCCAGAGTACCGTGTGCGTAATTTGACTGAAGGTTTATTACAGTGTCCCCTGTATCCCTTCCCAAAGTCCCAGAGCTTCATGTGTTCAAGATGCAAATCCACCCGCCGTAATCTTTCAAAGTTTAACCCATCCTTTCAGAATACATTTCCAACGGAAACTGCAGTCTTAGAGTAATTGTTAACATTTTTCCTTCCATCAGATAAATTTTTCTGTTGTATCACTGTGAATTGTGTTCTTGTTACTGAGAATGTAATGTGTTTCAATTTATTCATACTTACATTTAGATTACGGTCAGGTATTCATAAATTTAGATGTGTAATAGAGCAGTACCGAGTACTTTTATGTATGGAATGTCTCATTATTCGTTGCATAGCACAGTCATATAGTATTAGAATTTTAATCGTAGTCTTCTATTCAGAGTTCATAATTGTTTTGAATATCGTTTAAGTATGTGTCGGGAGAAATTGTTTCAGAAAAAAAATTGAAATGGTGTTGCAGAAAGAATGTGTTGAATTTTATTAAAAGATTTCTGTGTGTTTGAAATACGTACGCGAGTCTTCGATTGATTACGCAATTCTTAGTGATGCGTTTTGTGGACGATCATTAAACGCAATCTTGGTGAAAACTGTTTCTGCGGGCCGCGTGCTGCGTGGCTCGACTGTTTCCGAAGTGTATTTTAAAATAATCAAAGTCTTTATAAAATCATTAGCTGTAAGTTTCTCAATTAGAAAATGCAAATATTTTAATAATTTATTATTTGCAGTCGCTGCAAAACACGTTGTGCTTTTTTATGTTTAAGTGGAAATAAATGTTTGTTGCGTTTGTGTTTGAACGTTGTTTTATTTTCTGTTGAATATGATTATGCACGTAATTTAAATAAATTATATACACAGCAATGGTGTATAATTTTGTCGTGTTTCTAATTTAACTTAATATTTCGTGTATAAATTATGAATATAATTAGTTATAAAGGATCCAATATTTGAAGAGGGAGGATGGTGGAATTTGTTACGTTTATAAATCATCTTTGATGTCTCATTTTTCCCATTCGTTGTCACATATAACATGCCCTAACATTTTTAAGCATATTAACGCCGTGTGCTGGCGAAAGATACAGACATTAAACTTTACAAATTCACAGTAACATTAACCATATTTATTAGTAACATAAACGTGGAAATCATAACATTCATATTAAATACACGACTCTCCTAAAGTTGTAAAGGTATGTATAAGTAACAGATGTGTATAAGTATACATACACAACGTGAATGAGGAGATTATTTTACATTTATTGCTGGTAGTTAACACACTAACGCGTCTCCTGAAAAGTCCTCCACTAAACTATGTCTAAAACCACAACATGTAAAAAAACACTAATTTTTTGCTAAACGTGTAAAAGAATCTACCTGCAGTTCTAATGTGCTTAGTCAATTTGGGTGAAGAGTCTCTGTTTTCTCTCTATGTGCATGGGTGACTTCGCGCTACCTAGTGCCGACAGAGGAAGGGGAGACCGCCCCCACCACCTCTTCCCACATTTTCCCACGTTTACATTTTAGAATAAGCGTTGTTTATTTGCAGGGAATAATGTATCAGATCACGCCCCTCAAAGCCCAAAGAATGTCTCAAATCACATTGCAAGAGAGAATTAATGTTTTATTGTCCCCTTTTTTTTCCTATTACCAGAATAGTTGTCCCGGCCCTGCTTAGTCCCTATTAGGAAGAAGGAACAGGTGAAACATTGCTAGGGCCATGAACATTTCGCGAAAACAATTTTGCCCCAGTTTGCTTCAGTGCCTTACGTGCACGTCTGCAGCTACGCTTCATGGTTATTAGCAGCGTGTCTTTGTGAAGTGACGTCTCTCAGTTGACTGTGCCAACCACAATGGACGACTTGAAGTACACGCCCCCTGACGTCACCGCAAGGGAAAAGTACTGTGGGAAACAAAGCTTGTTTACAAACATGCTGATTTTTTGGTAATTGCAGAAAGCAAAAATGTTGCGCATTCATAGATTTGCACGCAAGGGTAAAAAATATTAGTTTCAATTTCATGGTTAAGATACGCAAATACATAAGATTAATGTTTACCTGAAAAAGCGGCAAATTCCAAACAAATAATCAATTTTCTTGACGTGCATCTCATCCGGGACATGTGAAGCCAAACAGCTAAATGAAGGTTATGTTCGGCTGCGGTATCCATGGAGGTAGGAATTGTATCCCACACCTGACTGAAGCTCCGCCTCTTTTCAAGTCGTCCATAAGGTTACTGCGACACCACGCCTATGTTATTTGCAGGTATAATCCCAAGACACGTGACAGTTACAACATCCAATCACTGGCTATGAAGCAGAACTGCAGATGTGCACGTAAGGCACTGAAACAAACTGTAGCAAAATTATTTTCGCGATAAGTTCATGGCTCTAAACGTTGCGCATGATTCCCCCTCCCTAGCCAGCCTCTTGTTCCACGAGACGTCAGCAATGCCACACCCGTCGAACGCGAGCTTGCAGCAGGCGCGCTCGATGCAGCACGCCTGGCACATCCTTGATGGCTTACGCCGGTATCCTCTATATAGCTGCATGCGAAATTGTGTGTTCAACATGTGTCATGTGAATTTGGTGAAATATGCGCGGGAGATTAGAAATTATATTGGGAGGCAATGTAATTGTAATTACTTAGCAGTCACAATCATTTTGAATTATTTTGTTGCAATATGAGTACGTATAAATGCACTATGAAGAGAATACTACAAAATTTATCTCGTAGTATATCTGCGTCTAAATTGCATAACAACAAATGTATTAGGTGGTACTCAAAAAAGCCCTGCGGAAGTTCTATTTTCAGCTAATTCGTATCATTCCGCTCGTAACGGCTAACGACGGGAAATGTCTAGCATCTCTGGATACGTCACTTGATGTTTGCGCGTGTAAAGTAAATTGTGCGGTCGATATGAATCGATACATTTCAATAAAAAATTGTATTAATAATATAAAATATTTTTTTATTTCGGTTGATTTTCTTTTATTGTTGTTGTATTTTCATAGGAAAATACACGGAACTATATTGCTTAATTTCGCTGTCAACCATACAAGCAGTAAGGCAACTATAGTTAATGTTGAATTATAAGCAGTAACGGCTAGGGATATTTTTCAAATGTTAAATTTTTAGTGCTCACTTTATACTGAATGACCTATAAACAATGCTTGCCATGCTACTGTTTTCCAAAACACAGATGTTTTAAGTTAAAAGTAAATATTGGCTAGATGCTTACTGTGAGATCTTGAGGACACCACTTGAATACATAAAGGTACACCATGCGTTTCAAACGACAGAACTGCATCTTTACCACGCCGAGAAAACACAAATAAACAACACCAAACTTTCAAGATCATGTTGGACACACATTTGTGACGTCGTATTTCCTCTAAAAAAATTATACACATATATTGTATACATATATACATGTATGTTATATGACAATAGAGGACAAATTTGGGCGGCCGGCTGGATTCACCTGTTCCCTTCTTCCCGTCACGACTTACAGCCCAGTCAACAAAAACAAAACAAAAAAAAATAATAAAAGAAAAAATCATGAAATTTGAAAATTTGCAGAGTTGGAAGGGGGGGGAGTATACTAAACCACATACTAAAAGTCTTCGTCAGTGGTGGTTGAGCCGGGGGGGGGGAGGGGAGGTTGTGTTTAAATGTACATTTCATTGGTTTTCCTTAAGTAGCGACCAAACTATGGGCTGTAACAAAAACATTTCTGTACGAAATTAAAGAGCTTAAAATTTTCTATAAAAAAAAGGCAAATTAATTGTTTCTATAAAATCAATACAGCATGTTGAAAATTGCACAGTTTAGAACATCTTGTTACATTGGTTGTATTTGAAACAAAAAAAGTAGGCGATAGTTAAAATTACGCTATGTCTAGCATAAAAGATTATCAAAAAGAACTCGTTATGGTTATTATTGTGGAATTTAGAAACATTACTTGGAATCAGCGCACATTACAAAAACAGGGACTGAAATCCATCATATTTTGTGTGTTAAAACACGTATATAACATTAATATTTTCAAATTATAAAGTGTTACGTATTTTAAAAAATCTAATACAGGATTATTATTAAAAAATTTCAAATACAATGGGAAATATGTATTCAACAAATCATAAAAATAAGAACAGTACATTTAGTTTTGTGCGTATTGTAAATGTTCTGTTAAATAAAGTAAATATGTGCTATTTTTTAATAATAAAGTTTTTTTACTACTGTAATTACTAATTGCCAGCATACATTTTTATTCGTCTTTTCAATTTTATATGAAAATTTAATCTTTTTCACATAACATATTACAGAATACAAAATACGTAACTGATATCTTCTGAATAGACTGCATCAATTTGAAACTCTTCTATTTATTCTTCTGATTGTGTACTGTTGGTGCATGTACCATGGCAGGTGAGCATTTAATACCGACTTTCCGGCATCCACATCTCACACCACGCCCAGTTGTACAACGGCAAAATATGTCGTTCAGATCTGTGTCAGGAGCCTCCTGCTCCAATGTTTTTATTGGAAATAATTCATCTTCTCCTCTGGCTCATCACCACTGATCAGGAGGTAAGTAGTTATCGAGCCACTGTTGAATCTGCAAGCACGCTCTCAATGATTGTTGCTTTGCTGAGCCTCTGGTAGGAGGGAATAAAAAAAAAGATCAGCTTTAGCCTTGGTTGATGATGTAAGGAATGATGAAAACCAATGATTATTCAAATCATGTTGTTTAGCATTGGATGTATGCAGCAAGAAACGACTTCTCATCAGCTTGTGACACAGCGTCAGGTATATATGAGGGATTATAAAATATTTCAGCAATGTTTTTTTTTCAATAGTGTGATTATTGTTGCTTTACTTTTCTTATAAATAACTGAGGTCATATCACAGCCACTGAAGGCGTGAAGGAGTATGGGTCAAGAAAATGGTAGTTCTTGGAGTGAAATCGTTGAATATAGTTATGCTTCTACTTTTCCCCTGCTAGGCTTAAAGAAATAAATGTTACTTTGTGGTGGTGCCAACGTAGTCAGCACTAAAAGTCCACATTATCCCCTATTACAACCGCAGTAGTAGTAGTGCTTGCTTTCTCTATCCCAGATTTCACGATGATAGTATCAGCATCACCTGTAGCGACCTTAGTTTCTATTTCCCTGGCAGTCATTTTCTGTGCGAGGTAGTGAATAAGCCTTGTTTTACTTCCTTCCATTGTCAGTCACAGTTACTTCAATGCTCGAATTGAGTAACTTGATTTCATTATCAGGACAACAAAGTTTCATAACATTTTCATATTTTGAAGTAGTAGTTCACGTATACATTTAAATAACTGCCTAGTTTATTTTTTCAAATACAACCAGTAAAACAAGAAGTTTCAAAATTACGCAATTTTAAACACCTTGTATTTCCAAAATATTGATTTTATAGAAAAAATGTATTTGTATTTTTTGTGGAATATTATATGCTCTTTAATTTTGTACATTAAATGTTTTTTTTTTTGGCTACATTTCATAGTCTGTGCGGTTCTTAAGGAAAACCAATTAAACATAAATTTAATCCCTCCTCCCTTTTATAATGCTCACCCCCCACTAACGGGGAATTTTAGTATGTTGTTCAGAATACTTCCTCTTACACCTCTGCAAATTTTCAAAACTACACGATTTTTTTTTTCCTAATCGGCGTTTTTTCAACTTAATTGCCTGGACTATTAGTCCACAATCAGCAGTATATCACGGTATGTGTGGTTCGCTTCATTCTCGTTGTTAACGAAAGAAAGACAGTATGAATTACTACACTTATATGACTTCAGATTTCAGAGGCAGTGCTGTTCTGTTGTTGCATACGACAAAGTTTATATTATTCCACGTTTTCGAGATTTCAATAACCTATTTAGAGACTGCAAATTTCTGAAAGCATTAATTCCCGAGCGGAAACCGTTACATGACCGTAACGCGTGAAATTTGAGAAAGTTTTTAGTGCATACGAGTACAAAATTTATTGTATTGATGAAAATGTTGAGTAGGTAGACTCAAATGGACTATTGTCACACCACTATTTAAATAGAAGACAGTACCAGTGCAGCCAATTACAGACAAATCTCTCTGCACAGTTCTTTTTCAAAAGTAATAGAAAAAATCATTTATATTATATTGGTAAATCATCTTTAAAAACACAACATTTTATCAAATGTCCAGTTTGACTTTAGAAAATAACACATCAACAAATGATGCAATTTTCAAACTCACAAATAGTATTGTAAACTCATTAGATAAAAAACTGTCTTCTATTGGAATATTCTGTGACCACACTAAAGTTTTTGACTGGGTAAATCATAACCAGCTCATAGAACAATTAAAACTTATTGTTTTACAGCAATAAATAACAAACTAATGACAGACAGAAACAAATAAGTGTCAAAGATAATAATAATAATTAATTTTTGTCGAAACCACGACAAAATAAAATATGGAGTGCCGCAGGGCTCAATTTTAGGTTCACTAATATTACTAGTGTATAAAGATGGTTTACCCTAAAGCTACGCCCCTTTTATTTGCTGATGACACCACGAGTATCGTAGTCTCTGACGACTCAGTAGAAGAACTTAGACGGATAACAAGTATCACATTTGCTGCGAACAAATTAAACCTTAATATACACAAAACACACATTATGGATTTTTTTAACAAAGACCAGTAAACGTATCTAAATAAATAACACCATTAATGAAGAAAAATTAATGAAACAACTAAAATAAAATTTCTCAGTCTAGAAATGGATACTTTTCTAAATTGAAAATCTCACATTGAATATATTTCACCAAATCTCAGTTATGCTTGTTTTGCTTTAAGTAATGCTGTTGAAATATTAAACAACGACACAATAAAAATTGTCTATTTCGCATATTTTTACTCATTCATGACGTACGGCATCTAATTTTGGGACAATTCCAATAACAGTAAAAAAGTGTTTTCTATGCAAAAAATGAGCTATTAGAAAAATGAGCGGTAAAAACAGACAGACTCCTGTAGGCAACTTTTTAAAAGCATCAAGATCTTGTCGATATCATGTGAGTACATGTATTCACTACCCCTATTTATGTCCAAGAACAATTTTTTTTAAGAAAAAGTGAATTTTTTTTACAATAACGACACTAGAAATAAAAAAACTCATTTACATGACCTCTGTAAATTTAAAGTTGGTTCAAAAAGGGCCGTACTATTCCAGTAGTTACATTTTCAACGAACTGCCAAAACATTTACAAGAACTTTACTTCTCAGATCCTAACCTCTTCAAAAAGAAACTGAAGGACTTTTTTTTTTGCCGAACATGCTTTTCACTCAGTAGAAGAGCACTTGACCATAAACATTAAATCATATATTTACTTATATAATGCTGTTCATATGACGTCTCCCTCTTTCGCTTTTATTTCTTGTTTCAGATTAATGAAGACATCGTCCAACCAATGGCGACTGAACATTTATTCAAGCAAGGAATGAAGTTAGTGAAATATAATTATTGTACATAAATGTTTAACTTTATATTATATAACGTATATGACTTAGCCAATATCTTTGCACTATTATGTACTGAAAAAAAAATGATCATAGAGATGCAATAAAACAAAATAGGTGGGCAAAAATACCCCGTGGACGTCTACCATTCATAAGTAGTAGCGATTGACACGGGTTCACGCCTTCAACATCAGGGAGTTGCTATTAAGTCTATGCTCTCTTGTTTCCTACTTTGTTTTTAGCGATATTGATTTTTTACGCCTAAACGAGACCAGATAATATCACAAATCTGTTTGGCAGTTTTGGTTAAAATAGTCTTCTCCATTATGGCTGATTTTTCCAGGCAGTAAATACTATGTTCGATGCTAATGATGTAACTAACGAAATTCTGTTTAACATTTTAATCGAAACCGTATAATTTCTTGTTTTGAAAAAAAAACATAGCTATCACAGCAAAAACCGTTTTAAACAAATCTGCTGAACAGATTTTTTATATATCTGCTCTCGTTTAAGCTTAAAAAAACTGTCGCAAAATCAGTATAAATAAGAGAACGTGCCCGTAATTTTGGAGATTGTTTCTAAATTTGCGGACTCCGGACAAGCATCGGTACGTTTACCCTCTCTCTCTCTCTCTCTCTCTCTCTTTCTCTCTCTGGCACTTGAGGACCGCGATGGAGTGCCTCTTCAACATCACAAACTCTGCTAATACCGCGGCTTCCCCGCGTATCCCAACCAGCCAATAGCCAAGTCCCCCACTGCAACGAACTCACGTCTTCATGCCACGTCATCGTTCACTGGCATAATGTTTTAAAACAAACAATTGAGAGACCTAGGAAGAGACAACGGTAAACGTATTGCAACTGAGATACTGAGATACGCAATTGTAAAGTTAAGGTACAATATGAAAAAAAAATTAGTTAAAATATTCATTGTTTATAACTTACGTTTATAGTTACCATAACGTGAGCAACTACACTTTAATAAAAATATGCACGGCTATTTAATTGCTGTAATAAGCTATGACAGAGTGGCCTGCAGTAGAATCATTACTGAACTGTGTTGCCATTTGTGGTCATATTGTTAATCTATTATATCTGAATGTACAGTATGAGATTACCATTGTGTTTCTGCATAAAAGTAATACATTCTTATAAATGTAGGGTACCATTGTTTCTCCTCGTGCCCTTCAAATTTACAATTTGCATAGGACACTAACTTGATTGATACTAATTATTTAAATTATTATTTTACCTCTATTACTATCTATTTACATAATCCTAATTCTCTACTGAGCCAGTTTTCACATGTGGGAATGGTGCCGGACGATACCGCTGATCGGCGGGTTTTCTCGGGGATCTCCCGTTTCGCCCGCCCTTTCATTCCGACGCTGCTCCATACTCACATCATGTCACCCTTCACCAGAGCTGAAGACCTCGATGTTAAGCGCTGACTAAAATATCTCACTTCACTTCACTTCAACTGAGCCAACCCTGACTGGCCGCTTGGATCGGCATCAGTACTCATATTGGATTTTTTTAAGCTGTTTTGAAATTCGCAAAGAAAAATATAAATATAAAATTTGCTATTATAGCGCAAATTCTATTTCCCTTGCGTAGAGTACAGAGGAGGCAGTTGAACTATAGCACAAGATAGAATAGGCACAGTAGTTGCAAATTTTAAGTTATTCTTCCGAGAATTTCAAAACAGGGAAAAATTATCCAATATGACGACTGACGCCGAGCCTTAAGAGCGTTCGAGTGGGGAAAAATAATTATTTTAAATTTGTATAAAATATGGTTACTTTTGTAGACTTTACTATGGAGAACTTTTACTCTTGCTGAAAAAATCTAGCTCGATAAATATTTCATAATAGCATTCCAAAGTCAAAATTTGAATATTTTTACTTCATACAAATCTTAAGTACCAGTAAACATAATGAAATAAAAAAAATAACATCAAAACTACATGTAACGCTCAGGCTTGAAGCAAATGTAACCCCATTATAAAGTATTTTTGTATCTAAAAAAATTGCTACAATGTACAAACATTTTTTTGCTATGGGTTTTTACACACTTCAAGCAGTAGCTCGGGACATGAAGTTATAACGTGAATCCTTTCATTTCACAATGTTGATTGGTTTTCCAGTTTTGAACAAAGTAAAAATATACAAATTTTGACTTTAAAATGCCGTTATGGAAAACTGGCTACGCTAACTTTTTTTTTGTAACAGCTGAATGTACTCCAAATAAACGTCTATAAAACTAATAATATTACATACAAATATAAAATTACAATTTTTCCCCATTTGAACCCCCTTAAGGAGGGACTCCAACAGGCAGATGGCGGCTTTGTTCCAGCCAGGGGGTGGCTCTGCCTGCGAAACTCTATGGGAGTTAAGTGAAGCCACCGTTTTGGGCGTCACATCATGGAAACCGTATGTTCTTTAACCAATCCCAGTATGAAAAAGTTCACAATGATGACCCCGGTCCAAGCAATTTTTTAGTTAGTCATTGTTTTCTTACATCGCTAATTTACACTACTCTGATATGTGTTTATTATTTAGAGGTGAATCAGCCAAAATGTCCATAACCTCAAAACGCCTCAGAGCCATGATGGGACGACCAAAGAGCCGACTTCAACTATGTCGCAACAAACCATCTCGTAACTATTCTCACCTCCGTGGTTTCAGCTGCCTGGCGTGGGACCTTGGATAGAGAACAATTCTAAGAATGTTGTTCTGGACGCCTCAGGATCTACTTGACCCTGTCCCTGGTCTCGCGTTGGGGGGGGGGCGAAGGAAACGGCCACTTCCCCCTCCCTGCTAGCTACAAACTCTTCTACCCTTACGTTTAGCTTACAATTATCCAAGGGCGTTCAATTGGGGAAAATTCATAATTTTATGTTTATATGTACTAGTAATAGTGTTCGTTCTGTAGACATTACTGGGGAGTAAATTTTCCCTTACAAAAAAAAATCGAACTCAGCCAGTTGTCCCATAAACGCAATTAAAAGAAAAAATTTTCATGTTTTTACACTATGCAAACTGCCAAAACTAATAACATAACGCAATGAAAAACTCACATTGAAACTACATGTTAAGAGCTACTGCTTGATATATATAAAACCCATTACAATGTAATTTTTTATTTGTTAAAAAAAGTAATGAATGTAACTTATATTCAAAATTTCAGAAACTTTTATAACAGAAAAATATTTGGCAATTGATTTTTATATGCGTCAAGTAGTATGGTGTGACATATTGTTTCAGGCTTAATTTTGTAATTAATTAATGTTCAGGGTTTTCGAGGTGTGCATGACGTAAAAACATACAAATTTTGACTATGAATGTCATAACGAGAAAACTGGTTGAGCTTTAAAATAATATAGTCCCAAGTTACGTCTACAAAACAAACACTATTATACGATGTCCCCCGCTTGAACGCTTTTAAAGCCAACTAATATTTCGTTTGTCCTCAAATGTTTTTACCTTCATGTCTTACTTGTTACAAACGTTTCAGCCAACGTTAGGTCTACTGTATTACGATCTGACTTTCCATGTTTTCAAGTAACTATCAAGCTCAAAATAAACTGGCGTATCGATGCTGCTTATGAGTGCGTGGTAGACAAATAAACACTGAAAACACTAATTGATTTCTACGCTTTTTTTCGAAGCCAGTATGGATAAAAATACTCAATGACAATCCTAGATAATAGTATCTGCCAACTTTATGAGTAAATATTTATCCATAATTACTAATTCGTTACGCGTGATCTCTTGCGCCGCAGTTAAATGCACGAGATTCCGGCGTCAGAGATTGTGCCTCAGAAATTCGTAACACTGGAAACTATTTTGTTTAAAACGTTGGCTAAACCTATTGACTAGGACTGCTATTGTTTAACTTTCGCAATTTGGCTTCATGAAACCTACGGTTATAGATTAATGCTTTTAGCGTTGAATTATGTACCACGCACACTTCTTGACTAGCAGTTTGTCGGTGTCCTAACATTTTTCGTGCACTAGTACAAGGTTTTAAGGGGGCCACCGTCCGGGTGGACGTATTTTGCGCTTCCGAAGCTTAGAAATGTGGAAGCAGTAAGGATGACACAGCAGGTGAATCAAGGCTCTTCCTAACCTCTAGACGCAAGCCACTGAACTGACATGCAGTCTTCTCGCCGACAATTCGCCTCTATGAGACATTCAGTGGTCATATTAGAACGCAATATATTTTGTACCGGCCAGAGTATTATAAAAGATACTGCGCCAAGATTTTCATTACTAAAATGTCCTGCAGAAATGCACATTTTCGCCCTTTTCGGCAGCTAGAAAATATGTTTTAAGGACGCGGTCACCGTGTTTTTATTTTCATTTTTGTACCAGTTATTTTTTCTTGCTTTAGACACAAAATGTGACTAAATTTTCCTCTTAGAAAAGTTTTTTTTATCTCACATAGTTTTTGCGTAATGTCTCGTTAAAGCCAAAATGTGCATGTTTCCGTTTCAAGGACGACACTAAAATCAACTTACTTACCAAACTGAAAAAAATTCTCAATGAATAACGATGTTGCTGGCTACAAATTCAGCTATGTTAGACCACAAAATATTTTTTTTTTTTTTTTAATTTAAAAAATTTCAAATTTGTATTTTAAATTTCGGCACTTTTATTTAAATACAAAAAATTTATTCTTTGTTTTTATGTACGTCATATCGTAGCCTGCAACGTCTTTACCCACTGTGAATTTTTTTCAGTTCGGCATATCAGTTGGTTTTAGTGTAGTCCTTAAAACGGAAACACGCAAATTTTGATTTTAACGAGCCCTTACGCAAAAACTATGCGAGATAAAAAACTTTTCTAAGAGGAATATGTAGTCGAATTTCGTTTCTAAAACATCAAAATAAATAACTGGTACAAATAGATGGAAAAAAACACGGCGATGAAAATTGCGGTAGACCGCGCCCTTAATGAGTAGAGGTGGACTTGATATGGGTATAAACACGTGTAATGATCTTTGCATGGTATTAATAAGCTGACATCACTCATGTGCGATGGGAAGTTTTTTAATAATCTGTAACGGCTGAAATGTTGCACGCCGGTCGGCGGATAGGGGAGGCTGTCATCATAAAATAAAATACTACGTTCTATGTAACACAAATCCACATTTCTACAGAATTAGAACGAGATAAACGTGACATGCCATCACTCTTTAACATTTTCTACAAAACAAGACAATTTTAGTTGTGGCAAATAAAATGTTTGTTTAAAAACTGACCACTGCACAGTAAGTATATTTACTGCAAAGCAAAATTTTGTTTGTTTTAACAGTAATCCAATAGTAAAAATTATGTTGTCGTTAAAATACTTCAGCATTAATATTTATGGTAAATTTATATTTTTATAGACAAGCTTCGTGTTGAAGCATTCCGGAAGACACGGGTTCGATTCCAGCTTCAGACACTTCTGATCTATCCCGGAGTTATTTTCTTCTTTTCTTCGTGCAAACTGACTACGCCACAAAGCAGGACAAAATTTTCCGCAGATTTCACCGTTATGAATTTTTTTTTTCCTTCAATGCGAAATATGAAAGTGTTAACAAAATTTATTAAGTTTAATTAAGTCCTCAAAACCGTGCTAGTATTTCTAGCTGTCGCTCTTCGAGCATCGCGTAGGCGTAAAATACCGGCCATTCTGTTCCGTTTTGTATGTAAAGTTCTTCCCAAGTGATTTGAATTTCTCCTCACTTCGTTGAACTCAGGCGTACTCGTCTGAAACAGAGATGTTCTCACGTCGTTGAACACAAAGGGTGATGTTGCAAGGATAGATTTCTTGGTACTCTACATCTCTCTGAGAATTCTTCCCTCAGACTTCTCTTTGAAATCTCCACTGCCCTTCTGAAACTTTCCACGTCCCCTGTTTTCCGGACGAGTAAAGTGCTGTCCAGTACACGACAATCCTCATCTTGCGCAGACGTCTAATCAAACGACAATCAGGGCCCATCTTCAACGCAGCACAAGGTATATTTCCGAACGGTGTGGAGTAGAAGACATTCGCAGGTACCTACTTGGTAAGACTTATTTCTTGTTCACGTTTAGAACTCTTAATTATGTAATTTAAAAACCGTAGTAGAAGCAAACATTATGAAGGGTTTAAAAATTAAAAATCGAATGCCAACTACATCTTGGTTTATTTACATGTTTGATTGTTTTGTTTTATCCTATTAACATTGTATTTGCTTGAACAAAAAAAGGCCATCTGAACCATCATTGTAAGGCAAAAAAAAAATTATATAAGTGAATATATCAATTACATCGAATTTTATCACATTTACATATTCCCCTCGATTCTTTCGGATTTTAAGTACGCAAGGTGATTTAAAAATCTACGCTAAATGGTATTAAAAAAACTGTTTAATATTTATTTCGTATCTCTGCTGTAAGATCCCTGGTTATGCCGTATGTACAAAATTAATTCACCTGATGAAATTCATAAACAAAAGCAAAGAAAATATACCAATTATTTTTTCTTACAATTTATGAAGAAATGGGCCTATATACAACACCATATACGTATGCATAAAGTGATGGTAAAATATAACATCAGACTTTCTGGTGCGATAAAATAGTAAGCCCAGCACTATAACTTAAAAACTTAAAGTAAACTTCCTATGAGGTTATGTATTAATCACCGATCTCTTATCACTAGGAATGCCTGTGATTCGTAACGAAACAGTCTAAATATATGCAGCATTTTGTTGTTACGTACAGCAAGCCTATATTTTCAGTAAGAAGAAACAAAAGTTGTTAACATCAAAACACTGTACTTGAAAGATACGCATTCTCAGTGGCGGATGAAGAATTCCGTGTACGCAAATTCAGTGATATTTGGTTCAATTTACAACACTTCACTTTTAGCTTACTTTTCGAAGGGAAAAGTAGGCTTACGAGATCACCGTCCTGTCTGTGTCTGTCTGTCCTGTATCAACTCGACCATACAGACTTTTATTCTACTCACACACAACCTCACATGCAGAGCAAGTTCATCCACGAATATAACTTCACACATGCACTTACCTAGCAGAGCAAGTTCACACTCGAACATATATACACGCACACGGGCGCGCTTCATCAGAGCAAGTTAATACATGACCACACACACACACACACACACACACACACACACAACAGTGTATGTTCGTACTTGATCTCAAATTTACACGCGCGCCCCGCACACGACATAAGTAATAAAGAAATATAATTCCACCAATGAAAAACGTCCCTGTCACTATCCAATCCAAATTACTATTGCAGGTATGCAGTTCAACAAACCCACACTTAAATGACACATTACCAAATAAAAAATACAATACTTAATTCCATTCCTTTACACCTTCATATATCCATAGATTATACCCCTATCAGTTGACATTCAATTACGTTAGAGTTAATTTTTAATATTTCATAAAAAAACTATCACTCATATTACACTCCAGACCACGCAGCCCTAATGATTTTCAGAAAATGTTGTACTAAATTCATTCTTCTTTACAGAATAGGCATAAACCAAGCTAAATTAATTTTGTGATTATACCTTACAGCAAGACTTCATACGTTTATTTGAGTCGTTACTTTCGAGAGCGAGCCGGTAGCTCCCTAAAGAACTACATTTTGCAAAATGATCTAATATATGGTGTTCTGTGACGAAAGTTGTCTGCGCCGTTTCATTTCATAATTATGTCGATTTCATTAGTTTTCAGCACTCTCACAACAAGATAAATGTAACCTCAAATAAACTTTATGTTTATCTATCATTTAAGTTTTAGTGAAGAAATATTTTAGGTACACTCATTGTACCGATACTCTTAATACTTATTACTGGCGAAACATGGAATACTCATGATAAAACCAAACTCCAAGACCAAGAAGAAGAAAAAACATCATCCATTGAGCACGTAATTTTTCAAACCTAAAGCTTCTACTCTGTACATTTTGATACATATTAATTTTAATAAATCAGTTCCAGTCATTTATCTGTATAATTGTCTTATTTTAAAACATTCAAAACAGAGTCTAGTGTTACTTCCAAACACTGCATGCTTACTATGTTTGTATTTAAGTTATAATACCATCATGTAAAGTATAGTCTTATGCGAACGAGTTTTTATTTATGCATAGTTCAACTTAACCTTACAAAAAATCTTCCATCTTACTTTATTCTACATAAAACACTCTAGTGTCAGTACTATTCTCCAGAGTAATTAAATGTTACACGGGAAAATAAAATATCAACCCGGGAGTCTACTGACTGATAAATTTATATTTTAATTCAGTCATGAAGAAAACATACAAAATAATCGTATCTCAGTAAACATATTTACAGTCACCAATGTTGTAGTGTCTTTTGAAGTACAGTTTCTGAAGGGAACATTTAATCATGGTTTATTCGAATGTACAGCACTACAGTTATCACATGAGTAAGTCTTGTAGGCGGTACCGAACTTGCAGTTGCTATCTCCGATGCCATCTTCTTAACGTTATAGCTTTACACAATAAGTACCTATAAATGAAGATGTCGATCTGCTTTCCAGCACGTCTATCGACTAACTGAGCTCCTTTTTACATAGACAGTGCTTAAATACCATCAATCATTCTATGCTATAGCTACTACGATGATTCTCATATACCAAGCTAGAAACTGGATAGTAATGATGCTGATGTTATCAGCACGGGTGATAGGCTGTAATCATAAAATAATTCTGCTAGTCGTCGTTATGGGGCCATGGTGGTCGAATGATCAGACCATTCGCCACCCCGGATTTTCGCATGCATACATCGTGCCGGACGAAGCAGTTGATCGGCGGGTTTTCTCGGAGGTCTCCCGTTTTCCCCACCCTTTCATTCCAACGTTGCTTCATACAAGACGTTGAGCGTTGACCAAAGTCTCTCATTCATTCACTAGTCACCGTCCATCATGAGAAGTCATCGTGTCTTCGTCAATATTATATCACACCAACCTATAGTAGTGCAAGATTACATTTTCTTTATTGAACGAGTTACCTTAAATACCATTAAAATATGTCGAAATTAAGAGTTAGCTACGCCTTGTAAGTTGCTCTAACTCACATAGGCCTACGAAAAATGCTAATAATAATGGAGCACTGTCGAGTATAGCTGTATCCTGCTGTAGGCAAGTCGATATCGTATCACATAAACTGTCCTGCGAACATAGGAAGGCTAGTCACTTTGTACGGTTACGAGAGCTCGGTTTCGTTTTTAGAAAGCTGCTGATGGTTTGAGTTTTTTAATTATCACTATACATTCCATAAAAATCACGTCTGCGTGAGTTAAGAATTTTTTGTAAGTCCCTTTCGATACTCAGTACCATATTGCTACAATGTAGTCAGTAAAACGCTCAATGTACGGTGCGAAGAAACATTTATTGTAATTATTGCAGCCCCGAGCACCCATATCCCTTTATATGCTCGCAGATTCTACCAGCCATAATCTAATCAGAGTTCGGTTTGTGCTAACCTAAAATAAGCATGTATTAATTCCACTCAGCTCCATCTCAGATGTGTACACTAGTAAGTAACAAAGTTATTAAAAAAAACTATATCTCTTGTTATATTCTCAACTAAGTACACTTGTCATACGTGGTTGTCACAGTAGCTCAGTTTGGAATTTGACATAATGGTCCTGGTTTCGAACCCCTGCCAGGACTATATTATCCAATTTAACATTGGGAATATGTGTTGATATTTACTTAACGTACAGTATCAAACAGTTTACTATGTGACCAGCCGCGGTTAGTTAATGAATGCTGAGATAATATTGAAGTGTATGTTATGTACTGATAAAATGCTTTCATAAGTATGGTTTTTTGATGCACACAAATCTAAAATGATGAGCTGATTTGTTGTTTTGACCTATCTTGATAATTTAGTAAGTTATGTGTAAAACGAATATTACAAGTGAAGCGGGGCTATGGTGCTAGGTAACGCTTTACAGTAGGATAGATAGTATGTAAAATTTAACTGATAAGTCTAGATGGTTACATAAAATATTGAAGACGAAGCTATTTGATAAGTATTGTGGCTATGTGTACTAATAACTGCATGGAAGATATGTTAGTTCGATATGATTTCGAGCAGAAACTTAATTATGGATGAGTTCTTTAACGCTTCGTATTTTTTTATTGTTTGCCGTGTCCAAAATCGGAACAAGAATTAAAGGTGAATATGTAGGTAATAAAAATAATTATGAATAACAATGTCTATAAAGTGGAAGGTAAGTTAAAAACAAAAGTGTTGAACTTGTGATTAAGAAAATACATAGCAGGAGGAAAATGTCTTATGCTGTGTGAAATACAACGGTTTCGTATGAATGGTCTAAGTGTGCGACGATCATCTTAACACAGACAAGACTTTTGTTGTATTTTAAGACAAGTTAGCTAGAGAGACAAGTTTGGATTTATATTGTTGGCAAAAGACTGAGCCCAACATATGAGACGGGGCAGAAAGCTTTAATCAGTTTATCGTATGTGCTCAACCATGAGTCATGTTAAGCTTAATTTTTTTTACACTGTATTGAACATGATTTTTACCAAGAGGGATATTGGTTCGAACCTCCGTGGACGTATCAGGAAAAAAAAAAACACACTCTACTTGTTCAGAATTTAAAAAGAAATTCAAAAGTGTTTGTATTTTTCAAATCCAAGCAGCCATTTGCAAAATATAGACTTGTAAAGTCACAAAGTTATAAGTTTTAATATTCTCCCCTACAGATATTTAACTAGCTGGCCGGAGCTCTGCGAGTGTCTCGACACGTCCACCCCCCCCCCCCCCCCCCCCCCCCCCATCCTTCATAACCCACCTGACACCTTATCGGCCAGAGGAGTACTAAGATCAGTTCTGTCTCTCTCTCGCTCTCTCTCTCTCTCGCTCTCTCTCTCTCTGTCTATCGTGCATGCATCCAGCAGCCTCCACGCGAACGAAGTAAATGTACTTTAATTTGCTCGATCTGAAATATTTTTTTAAAATTATAATGTTATTGAAAGTATACAAATATACATGTTAGTATCTCACTCTTAAAATTTTTTTTCGCAATTTTTTACCTTGACATGTCAAATTACAATAAAAATTGTATTTTGGAAGCACTTTTTAATTCGTGGTGTTTATAAATATGATGGAATCGGATATTAATGTACAAGGTAAAATGATTCGCGGTTGTATTTAAATAGAAAAAATACTGAAGAATCTTCGTACGTTTGTTGTACTGTAATTAGTTTCTTGAAAGTTATGTTTTTGTCTGACTACGATATGTAGGGTAGAAAGGAGCGGTTGAGTGTAGTTAAGGCGAGTAAAGTAGAAATGTTTGTTCTGTTTATGGATTATACATTGTTTGTTAATTTAAGTGGGTTTACATATCTATTTTTTTACGTATGGAATCGTTAAGAATGGTTAGGGTGAGAGAGAATTTATGGTAAGTGCTCAACATCGAAGTCTTTAGTGCTAAAATAATGGTTAGGTTTTAGTCTGACTGAGATAGGAATCTGAAAGGAAATAAACACGTATTGGAACTGTAATATATATGGAAAAAACGCTTAAAGATACGAAATAATAAAATTGGTTTCTAACTAACATACTATGTATGAAAGTGAATGAAGAAAATACATACAGCTTTACACATAATCATTTTTACTCTCGCTTATTAGTAAAATATTGTATTATGTATTTTACATACATGTATATGTTGTATGTTGTTGGTGAAAAGTAAACGTCTATACTGGACGAGATCTTCCATCTTGAATAAAGTTAACTCTAACTAATGGAACCTTACCCTACCCTAGGAAGAAGGATACAAGTTACTGGTTGTACCGTAACCTTCCACAGATATGTCCTTCGGCAAGGGGTGAGATGCATTTTCAGAAAGTAAAACGTCGTCGTAATTTAAGGGGGAAAAATTTTAATCTCTTGGTTTGTATGACGAGACAAAATACGGAGTCAAGGCACGAAATACAAAAGGTTGCTTTCCTTTATCCCTCAAACGGAATTAGTTAGTGCTAGTAAAGAAATGTGAGATGTATGAATACACTTGAAAACAAAACATGAAATTTGGTAACAAACATGTATGCAGGACTGGATATAAGATAAAAGGATATAACTTATATTTATAACTGAAGTAAGTATACGAATAGCACCAGTCGGGAGAGAAGATATTTCAATAGTGAAGAGGTAACATCACCTCCAGTGAAGATGGAAAATATCCGTGCGTGTTCGTACTGCAAGAAGGTATTTATGGGAAAAAAAAAATCAGTATGAGTGCGTGAAGTCAGATGACTTGAAAGTATTATTCGTAGTATGTACCAGTGAGAAAACTATGATATCTGGATTGGATAAAGCAGCAACTTGAAACGACATACGGGTTAGTATTTGAGAAGGTCTCTTTTCTCTAGCAATAAGTCGAAATGTAAGGAAGACAAGGAATAAGAATATGTAAAACGAACCCGTGTCGTACATCCTATTGATGTTGTAAGAGCTGTAGACTGTATGCACGTATAGCATATAAGTACAAGTCACGATATTCTCCCTGAAAAGCAACAAGATTCGATGATGGAATGAACTAAGTAGAAAATTGAACCTACTACGACTGATGTGTTAATGATGAAGCCATCATAAAATTCTATTTCGTATGTGAACAGCCCGGAATATTTGTTAATGACTTCAAGATAGCCATGTCGATTCTGTGACATGAATTACGGTACATGTTGACATGGTAGGGTAGGTGGTATGAGAGGAAAAAACATGTATGAATAAGAACGGTTTGGTTTTTTTTTTATACTAGGGTGTTAGAAGTGCAGGTGCACGTTCAAGTTTATTAATACGTCTATCAGGCAATAAAGAATATGACGGGATGTTTACAACGAATATATTAAAAATTGCGAAGCTAAAGCTTCTACGACTGTACATGTTACAGATATTTATAATAAAAATGAAGACATATAGTGAAATGAACTCAGCAAGAACTTTTGTACACATCTTAATAGTTTGAAAGAAAATTCAGTTTGACAACTTTGAGAAGAGTTGGAAAATCACCGAGTTAAGAAATATAATGTATGGTTGGTGTGTGGTCACACTAAACCGGTACAGTAAAAGCAATCAGGACGATGAATGTATTACTATATGACATTTATGAAATTAGTTGAATGAGAGATGTTTGTGTAAGGTTCTATGCAACGTAAATTTCCCATGACTACAACTCACTTCGGAAATAAAAATTTAACAGGATACGTTTTATATTACCTGTAACTAGTGGGAATGGTAGCAGTGAAACAGAATTTTAGCTACATCAGTGAATAAGTTATGACGTGATGTGAGCTCGTGTTGAACAACTTCGACTAGCACTGCGGTAGCTTCACCTCTGTTGGCGATATCTTCGCCGGTGATAACTATCACTACCGACATGACAATGACTATGACAGCGCATGGGACTTCCTTGTTAAACTGGTAATATATGTGACTGGGTCAACGAAGCATAGATGATGCTTCTGTTGCGAGGCCTTAGTGATCACGAAGACGACACGAAGTTGATGAGTGCAATAAACTATGGTTTTTTGTTGCTTTATTAGGCCGTATATGGACATGGCTTTAATTATTTTAAAGTGAAGAATGAATATTTTTTCAAGGGATGCGGTGTTTATTTTACAAGTAGTTGATTATATACTACATGTAAGTAAATTGTGATGATTGGAGAAAAAAGAGTTTTTATTTAGCTTGGTAGTTTGACGAGAATAAATGTTACGATTTAAATACTTTTTTTCGTGTATAAAGGTAAAGGCAGAATAAAAAAATAGTAATATATGAAACTGAAATAGCTGTTCTGGTACGGAAGCAGGCCAGTGATATGAGATTTGATGATGTTTTTTTGTCATGGCTGCGAGATGTCGTGTGTATGTAACTGTTCGCTAAGCAGAGAGAAAGTCATACCTGCGTATATGTACTGTAGAAGAGTGTTATGAACAGTTCGGACAGTTTCTGACAGGACGTTGGAGAGTGAAGGTAGAGTTTTACGGTGCGTGGGGGGGGGGAGCATTTGTTGAGGGGAGTGTTGGTTGGTACGGGTATGTAGGGGTGGTGTGTTTAGCATACACTTTAAAAAAGTAGTTTGTAAATTTGCTACACGTGCGTACAGGAGCGCTAAGAAAGTAGGTATGGTAGAATTATTTCCCAGACATCCATGGTAACCCTCCTAAACTTTTTTACAAAACAGTCAAATATATACTGAAGTTACCAGACTTATATTGTAACAAGTGTAAACGTTTGCATATTTACAAGACGGAAGTATGGTAACTGTCCCATACTGCGTTTAGGTTAATTACTTCCTAAACATTTTAGGAAGTTTTTTTACAGTGTAAGTAGTATGAATTTGAAATTATATGTCAGTTTCTTCGATGGAGTGGTGTACGCCATGTTTGAAAGTAGTCGAAGAGTCTTGCATACGTAAGTGTCCAGAAAAATGTATTACTTATTTTTAAAACGAATTGTTAATTTCATCGGAAATTTAAATAAATATAGCTAGTTTGGTAGGAGTGTGAGTGTAGACGTCGAGTTCTGTAGGAAATACAGTTAGGGTAGTTATAATGAAAAAAATAAATCAAAAAGGTTTTTAATAATTTATTGGATGATTTTATTGGGAATCGATCGGATATAGCTAAGAAGAAAGTGACGATTAAGTAGTATTCATTAATGACATTTAAATAAAGTTTTAAAAATATTTCCACAATATTTTTATTTAAAAAAAATATCGAATAATTTTGAAACTGATGATCAATACGACGTCTCAATCGATGGTCGTTACTTCTCACGGACGTCTAGCTGATATGTGAAGACATAGATATGTTATGCTGTTTTAGTGAGAATTATAAAGGAAATATTGTTTAGACAAAGGATAAGAAAGTGGTGGTAAAGTATGGGAAAGGGAGGGGGGATATCATCACATGACTAACAGCCAATTAATATAAAGGAAAGGGTAGGGGAAGGGGGTGGTCTAGTTTGAGCGAGTTATAACACGAGTGTCAGTGAGAGGGGAAAGTAGGGGAAGGGGGGAAATTCATCGTGTGACTACAAGCCAATTCAAATATTTGCTGGGTAGGGTAGGGGGAAGGCATAATAGGGGAGGGGGTATGGTGACTTTATATATACATGTAAAAAGTGGTGTGGGAGTCAGTGTGTCGATGGAGCTTGTCCAAGTAAGACGTGTCGGTAGTTAATTTAATTAAATAATTTTTACATAAATGTTTTTTATTAAATAGTAATTTGTTGGAAAGTTAGATTTTTATTAAAATTTTATTTATTAAATATGTGCGGGGTTGGAATGGTATGTGAAATCGAAAAATTTTCGGAAGATTCGGAAGAAACCCCAAGATGGTGGTCGGAAACAAGATGGCGTCCGGAAACAAGATGGAGGTAATATTTTTTTCGGGATTTTTCGGAATTGTGTTAATTTTTTTTTTAATTTTGGAAATTTTGGAAAATTTTGTGATTTGACACTCAAGGTCAAGATTAAAGGTCAAGGTCATCCAACATGGCGGTCGGGGCCGGGACCGTGACATCACAACATGACGGAGGGGGGCCTCACTCGGGCGGGCGCCTCACTCCGGCTCCATGTCCCGAAATCGGCTAAACCTATCTACTCACAACCTCTGCCCTAACACACCCATCCACCCCCCTAAATACTAATCTGTTTGGGCGTCACTGAACAGAGCTAATATTTTGTTGGTATAAATTCTGTGAACCATTTTTTTTTTTCATTTAGCATGCCTACAAGCAATACGAAATTTAACCTCACAGTTTAAGGTATGTGCAGTAATTCTCAGTGAACATTGTGTTGACAGTTGTACGTTTATAGAAGAAAAGTAAAACTGACCGGTTAACTTTATCACATCATCCTCATGAGTGATCACGACCAAAACGTTCTTCACTCTCGCTGCTTTATGTTGACAAACCTCAAACAGCAACGTACATTTGTTTGTCTGTTATTCATCGTGTTTATTCTGCAATTACGGTTTTATTTGTTTCGTTTTCTTCAGTGCAGTAAATAAATCCGTACCTATTTCAGGAAGCAGTTTAGATGTATCAGCCAACAGCGATCACAGCTGATCTACTTTGTGATTACGCCAGTAAACAGTTAGTTCTTCAGTAATCCTCAACAATCAGTTACTGAAGAACTGTCTATCATTCCAGAAGCACACCCGTATTCCCCAAAGCAACAGCCGGGTACAAATAATGTACACTTCATGTTCCGAAAGTTCAAGATTTTATATATTCGACCACCAGTTCAACAATACGAGTGCAATTTTGAAACATTTAAACATGTTGGAGTTTATTCTCTTTCTTTGAGTTGGCATTAAGGGAAGGAAAATAATTTATTTTAATTTATCTTGGTAGAAAATTTTTACACTTAAGAAAACAACCCCGCCTCAGTCTCCTTATAGTATCAAAATTTACATCATGTTACAAATAATCAGATATGAAATACGTATTAGAACTGTTAAAATACTTTGACAAAAAAAATTATATTTGGATGCGACTCCGCTATAGCGATTAAGAGTCGACTTAAAAAAAAATTCCGACTATGTAAAACTATTCCCAATACCGTAGCTGCCGTCTTGGTTGGAAAATGTTGGTATTTACGACGGGAGAAGCAAATTTCCGAAGCGAATGGGTCTTTCGTAATTCTTTCCAAGAGATGAAGACAAAATTGACTGTCAGAAAACGAAGAAGCATTTGATGAGTACATGTGAACGAGGGCACATTTCTTATCTTTAGCCAAACCCTCATATTTTGTTTTTCCTTTCTCTTTTTCTCATACACACACTTGTGTGTTTCTCTCGCTGTTACTATCCGTTTCTCTGTAACTTTCTTTCTACCACTTTGTCTGTTACCATCCCTTTATTGTTTTTCTGTCTCTTTCTATCTCTCTTTCTCTGTTATGGTAAGTTTAGTTTACGATAGCTAAATTAAGCAGTAAGCGTTTGTCGCGCACACGAAAACTAACTTTGAGTCACAACAGTTCACAATAAAATAATTGGAAACAAACGTCAGTACCGCCATCAATAGGTGGCGATGTAAACTACAGATTTGGCGGTAAATTATTTTTGACAGACTTTTAGAAGGTTATCATGTTCGGTATTTCCATTCAGGCAGTGACTGGTGAAATTTGATGGAAGAACTGATAGATCTAGCTTTGTTAATTGTTTTAGTGGTATTTCTCTACGTCGTAGCCCTGATTAGCTGATTTCCCAGAATGTTTTCTTGAGATATAGACCATAACAGTTTCGTTTACTCACGTACATGATCTGCTAGGTTCTATCGGAAACCATCGCATTGACCAACGTACTTTCATATCTTCTGTGCACGTCATAATGCATAACTTAATGCTTTAGTTTTCAATTACAAGCCCATCCTTCCTTCCTTGACCTGTGTCTCTTCCTGCCTCTCTTTCTCTCTGTTACTGTATGTTGCCATCTCCCCCTCACTTGATCTCTGTCTCGCTATTACTTTCTCTCTCCCAAGCCTCCCATGAGAGTCGTAACGTACAGGCGCCCCACCTCGGCGTGCAAGGCAGATGTGCAGTCACCCCCCCCCCTTCGCCCACGACCTGCTATAAACAGTAACACACAGCATCCTCGCCCCTCCTGGATTAGCAAGGCCCTCTGTGCAGATGTGCGCGCAAGATACCGCCCCTCAGTCTTATCGCCGTTCTGTTTACGAGCGCTGATCCCTGCAAAATATCTATCACTCGTCTACATTTCCTACATCTGCCTAAATACATAAAATAAACATGGTCTTCACTGTGTAACACACCCTTTGTAAAGTAATGCCACGTGCCAAACTGTGTGCAAAGTGAATAAAGTTTATGAGGACGAAAAATTAAACATTAAAGTGAATTTCATGAAAAATATCTACTTGAATTTTAATTGCAACAACACATTATCAAATAACATTTGATTGATATTAGATCGTAAAAAATAATCGCCCTTTAGCCTATAAGTGAAACTGAGATGCCCACATTACTGTCGCATAACAATGCTCCAAGTCAAATATGTACAAATAACTTTTATATATATATATATATATATATATATATATATATATAAAGCGTAACATTTTATAACATTCACAACTATTTTACATTTAGCAACGAAATCCTTAATATCGTCTCAGTGATTAAACAAACACACAATCATATATCGCCCTCTTCCTTTAATTGTTCGAATTTGGTACGACCATTTTTTTCCTGTAACTTCAAAACATTTATTCACTTCAAGTTCAAATCGTAGACAAAATTTACCCTTTTTTAAAACAAAGTCAAATCACTCTGTCGTGACTCGCCCTCTATAGGCTGTTTACGATGGAGTGAGGATACTTTAAGGCACTGCTCTGTTTAACCTTCTAACTCATTTTTTTGCATCCCACCGCCACTTTTTAGTATAAACATTATGTGACTAACACAGTGTACATTTTTTAACCTTGCTTATACAGTAGTAAACAATTTACTCTTTAACGAAATGCAAATATAGCTTACCAGATTTTACCCACGGCTTCGCTCGCGTAGTTCTAAAAAAATTATAGATTTTTGTCAATAGAGCACCAAACCTCTGTTTAGTAAAAACAGTAAGAATGTTGTGTGCGTGTTTAACAAAGCGCAAACCATTTAAAAACATAAATTTCTGTTTATTTATTTGTTTATTCTTGTAATAACTGGTACTCACAACTTCGTTCACAGGATTTTCAATTTCATGCGATAATATTTCTGAAAAAAAAAAAATGTATTTTGGATACCCTGTTCTACCCGTCTTTCCCTTTTTGTTAGAAAAAAACCACACAGATTTTCGGGATAAAAATTAGTATATGTCGCTATCTGACCCATAAACTATCTCTATGCAAAAATCATGCCAATCCATTGCTCCACTGCTGGGTAAAAAACAAACCTACAAACACGTTTTTGCATTTGTAATATTGGTATGGTAATTCTTATTGAGATGACTTTTTAAAACGAGTAACCCATAACATATATTCACTTATTAACGTTTTTTTTTTTTGTTAAGTGCATTCAGTGGTATTGTTACTTCAATTATTAGTTTGAAAACAATGTTGTGACGAATGCCTACATTTATTACGTCCTCGCTTGGTTATATGTGTTTATTTTTAAAACTGTTCAGTCACCAAACATCTAGTTTCAAGTATACAGGTCGATTCAAAACTCGTGTTAAAGCATTCTAAGGCTGGTAAAACGTAAAGTTACGGGTCTTCACGAGGCATAAACGCATAGTTTTATATTTATACTATGTAGTGTTAGTTTTTATAGATATTCCTTTTGACTACATTTTCCTCTTTTGAAACTTTTTTAGCTCTCTCATAGACTTCCCATAGCGGCAGGTCAAAGTTAAAATTTGCAAGCTACGGGAACATGCTAATAACAAAATCCAATCGACTTACGTGAATGAAATTATTTACGCTGAGATAAGGTAGTATGGGTCATGTGCTAAAATATTTAAAATCACACAATACAATTCCCTTGCATTTAAAAAAATCCAAAAATAACTATAACTTTCTTCATGCATGGCCATTTTTTTTTTAAATACAAAGTGACTTGGTTTCATGGTTTTAAATTTTTTTAGAATTTGGCCTATACTATCTAATTTCATTGTAAATGATGTCTTTCGAGTAAGTCAGTTTTTTTTATTAGCATGTTCTCGTACTTGAAAATTTTTACTTTGACAGGTCGCTATGGGAAGACTATGAGGGCTAAAAAATTTTCACATGTGAAAATTGTAGCCACAAGTACCGTCTATAAAACTAATATTGTGTCGTACAAATGTAATATAAATTATGCGTTTTTGCCACGCAAACGCCCTTAAGGTGCACAATCTTGCACTAAGTTGCATTGTCTTGCATCAAGTTGCACTCACTTGCATCCAACTTAATACAACCTAACCTAACCCAACCCAACCTACACTAACCAACTACACCTACCCAACCTAGTGTAACCTTACTCAAACTAACCAAACCTAGTGTAACCTAACTCAACCTAACCAAAATAAACTCAACCTAACATAAAATAACCTAACTTACCTTAGCCCCACCAAGTTAACTCAAACCAATTAAGTGGCACTATCTTGCATAAAGTTGCACTCTCTTCCATTACTTTGCACTAAGTATCACTAACTTGCACTAAGTTGCACTATCTTGCACGAGTTTGTGTGAAGTTGCACAAACATTCACTAAGGTGAACTAGCTTTCAATATGTTTCACTTGCTTTCACTAAGTTGCACTAAATTTCACCAGGTATCACTAACTTGCACCCACACTAACCCAACCTAACCTTACCTAACCAAAAATATACCAACATAAAATATCCTAACCTAATCTAGTGAAACTTAACCTAATCCAACATAAACTAACCCAAGCAAAAACATATCCTAACCCAACCTAGTTATCACGAACCTACTTCACCTAAGTGAGCCAACTGCAGTAGATGCACTATCTTGCACTAAGTTGCACTAATTTTCACGCAACCGAACCTAATTCAACCTAACCATATCAAAACAAAACCCAACTTAACAAAACCCGATCAAACCTAATACAATCTAATTGAACCCAACTTTACCTAACCCAACCAAGCATAATCCAACTAAATCTAACCCAACCTAACCAAACATATACCAACTTTACCTAACCTTGCTTGCACTTTGGTTACACATTCTACACTAAGTTGCACTTTATTGCACTAGGTTGCACTTTCATGCACTATGTTGCACTTAGTTGCACTTTCTTGCACTAAGTTGCATTTTCTAGCACTATGTTGCATCTTCTTGCACTTAATTGCATGTTCTTGCACTAAGTTGCATTGTCTTACACTAGTTGCACTAATCACTAATTTGCACTAGTTGAATACTACTGCACTGATTTGCAAATGTTGGCATTAAGTTCTGCTATCTTGCACTGAGCTGCACTAAGTTGCATCAGGTATCAGAATCTTGCACCGAGTATCAATAGTTTGCGCCCAATATAACCCAAATTAACATAACCTAACCTACCCCAACCTATTCAAACCTAACCTAACCCAACCTAACATAACATTACCCAAACTAACACAACCTAACTTAGCTCAGCCCAATTAGTTATCCTAAACCAACTTCATCTTAATGGACTAACTGTACTAAGCTGCATTATTTTACACTCAGTTGAACAACCTGGTACTAAGTTGCACCTGCTCGCACTAAGTTTTACTAGCTTTCACCAACTATCACAAGTTTTTACACAACCTATCTCAACTTAACCTAACCCTAACTAAACTAACTCAATCCAAACTCATCTAACCCAACCTCGCTTAACACATGCCAACTTTACCTAACCTTGTTTGCCCTAAGCTGCAAATCGTGTATGAAGTTGTACTATCTAACAGTTAAATTGCACTATATTGCACTAAGTTGCACTTTATTGCACTAAGATGTTCTTTCTTGCACTAAGTTACACTATCTTGCACTAAGTTGCCCTTTCTAGCCTTAAGTTGTACTTGTTGCACTAAAATGCACTTTCTTGTAATAAGTTGAACTTTCTTACACCAATTAGCAGTGGCTTTCACTAAGTCGCACTAAATTTCAGTAAGTTGCCCTAACTTCATTAAGTTGCCCTTTCTTACATTATGTTGCACTTTATTGCACTAAGTTGCATTTTACTGCATTACGATGTACTTTCTTGTACTCGCATGGATGAAGTCGCACAAAGCTTTCCTAAGTTGCACTAGCTTGCATCAAGTATCACTAGTTTGTACTTACCCTAGCCCAGTTCACCCTAACATAACATAACCTAAGCCAGGTGTACTCAACATGATGCTCGTGAGCACACTGAGTGCTCCCAGAAGGTAAGATGGTGTTTGATTAGTTGAGGTCGAAAAGTGCTCACGAGCACCCTTATTCCCCATTTTAATATAATATATAACTAATTTTCCTGTATCGTTTATAGTCGCTCACAACCAATGTTATACATCACTATACCGAGAGGTTGCAGAGCAGCATGGGTGCATCCCACTCGCTTGAAATATTTCCGGCTCCACACAATTGATAGCGTGGCGAGGACCAAAAATTTTTAGTGAATTTGTGAATATCATTCAGCCCAATGGTCTCACTAGACATGGTGAACTTGCAGAATTCTTTTTCCACACTTTCTGTATACATCATCCTTGTGTTTAACAGTAGACTGTGAATTCTCTTAAATTATTTTCAAGTAGTTTTAAGGATGGGATTAAACATTTATTAATATTAATTCAAATTTATTTTGCAGGAAATTAGCTTTTGGTTTTTCTTGCATGCAAACGACTTAATAATGGTTAACCAAAAATACTGAACAAATTGCAGTATTATGATAATTATTGTGCTATTGAACAAATAGTAAAATACCTACGCAACATAAAATCAAAAATCCTTTACTAAATACAAGTTCCTCATTTATACCATTGTACAGTAACAACAGAATACTTTTACTATAATGAAGTCATTAGAAATAAACTAATAATACATACTTACTATGACTTTTAATTGTTTAAGCTAAGTGCTTTTACAGCTGGATTGTATAATAACACAGTAAAAAAGAGGGTGTGTTTGTAAGAATATGTCTTTTTTTTATGAAACATTAGCAGTGCTCTTCAATCCTAGCTTACAGCTGTAGGTGCTCACCACCTTACAGGGCTATTCCAGTGTTTCAGGGGCAGCCCGCAACCCGCAATAACCCTATTTACTTCAAGGCTAATTTTGGCCGCTTTCTAGCGACTAAGGTAATACAGATAGAAAAATTATGTTAGCACCATATTCACGCCTTTTTCGCTTTGTTTTAATCTACGTTCTCCAAAATCACTCATTATGTGTGGATTTATTACAGTAATTAAAAACGCCCATATCGTAACAGTGTGAATCCGAAAATCTGCTTTGTACAGCTACAAGTAAAAACTTTCGTGGAATGTGATAGCTAAGAAACCACCTGCGGGACATAATAATTGCATTGATATATTTGTAATGTTTGTGTGGGTTAAACTACGTACACAAGAATGAAAAGTATCCTATAAGATGAAAAATCCGTCCACAGTTTCTTGGACATAACTCGCTTTTATCGTCGCTCGTGCAGTAACTTGCGGGTCGGAAGTATGATCAGCACATTAGTCTGGAACGGAGGTGGGGCAGCAGGACAGGCTTTTAGAGTGAGGGTGACAGACCAGGTACACGAGAGGATGTCTAGTTCCGTGAAAACTATCCTTATGAACTGCCCACTGAGTACGAGAAAAGGAAGTAGTCATCAATATACCGGTTCTAAGACAAGGGTATCAATTATGTTCCCGAAATTACGTATTTTAAAAACTATAACATTAGCTAAAAAAATTCTGGGTATTTATGAAAATTTGAAAAAGTATAATAAACAAAAATTATAAATCTCACCTCAAAGTTATGGATTTTCTAAAAATTATTTAAAGTTAAGTTAAATTTTTAAAAATAATTTAGTACAAAAGCAATGACTTTTTAAAATAATGAAAAATTAATCAAAAAGTGTGAAAAATTGCTTCAAAATCGATTTTTAAAACGAGATTTCAGTTTTTTATTCTGTTATTAATTTTTTTTTAATTTTAATTAATAACAAAAAAGCGACAACTTGGGACAAAATGACAACTTTTTAGAATGTATTCAAATTATAAAAGGTAATTTTTAAAAAATGAAAATAAACTACGGGAGAAACCAATTAAATGTAATACTTGTGAAAATTATTATAAATCTTCTCGCAGAGAAAAGGATTTTAACCCTAAAAAACATATAAATAATGTAATAACAAAATATGAAAAATTTCATATTTAATATAAACAAAAAAGTCATGAAAAAAGTAGAATACTTAAAGGACTTCCCCTTTATCTAAAAATAATTCGAAAAATAAATAAAAAAACTAAACTCGAAAAGGTTGTGGTATAATGTGAAATTTCTGGAATTACCTATATTCAATCATACAAAATAAATAACAAAAAGTGTTAAAGAAGATATAGAAATGACAAATAAACATTTAAAAAAATTGATACCATAAATGATAATTATGAAATATATGAAGAAGAAACAGGAATTAGAGACAGGTTGAACATTTATGGTAGTATTAGTATAATTGGTGATTTAGAGGCAAACATATTTATTAATTATATAAAACAAATTGTAATAAATAAAATTAAAGAACTAGAGGGAAAGTACTGAAACGTAAATTCACATTTTTCCACTAAATATATTAGGGGGTCATATAAAGAAGAAGAAGAATATCACGATGCATTTTTTAAAACTAAAAATGAAATTATTTTAAAAACCACTCATTTAGACGAGTAGGCTATTATGAGCAAAGTAAACATAAAATTCTACCTGAATTGGAACAAAAAGATCTTAATGGGCATTAAATGAAATATTTGAGCTACAGTTAAGAATAACTAAATACAATCCTTCAAAAGGATCTTCTAATGTTGATCTTCCAGATAAAATTAAACAAAAAAAATATGTTAATGATAGAAAATGTTTCTTGTAGGATATTTTATCAGCTACTCATCCAGTGACAATCCATTCTGAAAGTGTTAATTATTATAAAACATGTAAACATGAATTTGGTGAAGCATTTAATGGTTTAGAATTTCTAATGAAATTAGATAAAATTCGAAACTTTTAAAAAACGGAGGAACGTTTGACGGGACTCGCCTTGCTACATGTGCACAGAGACGTAGACATCAACGTCGAAGATGTCATCAACAGATTTGCAAGTGTGAGAAGTAGGCGGACAGAGTTTGTGCTTTAAGAAACTTTCGACAATGTTTTAACCACCCTTGAAATGAATACTGAAATGATATTCAAATATTTTGCTTTTTGTGTTATATTCAAATAGTTTTGTTAAAAATGTGCAATTTAAATTGGACAATGTTCTGATAGATCTATCAACTAATGCTCTGTACAAAAATACTCAATTTTCTTAGCTATTTTAGACCTATCAGTCATGACTATAGGTGGTTCGGGATAAAATGAGCACTCAAAAAAAGCCCTGACTAAGTTCTATTTTCACTCAATTGGTATCTTTCCGCACGTAACGGCTAACGATGGGAAATGTTTAACCTCTCTGGACGCGTCACTTGATGTTTGCACGTGTAAGATAATTTGTGCAGTCAGTAGTAATCGATAACGTTTAAATTAAAAAGTTTATTTATTATATAAAATACAATTATGATGATTTCCGTTGACTTTCTTACAGTATTGTTGCATTTAAATAGGAAAGTACACAGGACTATTTTGCGTAATTTTGTTGCCAACCGCACAAGCAGTAAGGCAACTATAGTAAACTTTGAACTATACGCAGTAACAGCTAGTGATTTTTTTCAAAGGTAAAAGTTTTAGAGCTCACTTTATCCCGAACGACATATATATGAGTTTTGTAGTGTTTAGTTATCTTGTGGGATATGTAAATAAGATTAATTATTCGCTCGGGTATATTTTTAATTATATGTAAACACAACTTTGTTTACAAAATTTATGTTTTAAAATTAACAGGGCATTCAGATTTTGTTTCAGAAATTTCGAATTAACAGAAAACTCTCTTACTAACTACATTTGTGAAAATCACCAGCTCCTCTCCCTGAAGCTAATCCTAGATCCGCCCCTGGCTGGTAGTATAGCTTCGGGAGTGGGTTATATGCAGTTATCTGAATGTATGGCAGCAATGAATGTGCCAAGCATATCGCATACTTTTGAAATAGCTTCACTTGACGAAATGAAGGAGGCAGCCAAAGAAGAAGCACGGCTGGCTGTTCAGCGGGAAGACGTTGATAAAAACAGAATCCCTATTCTAACTGTAGGTGACGATAGCTGGCCTAAACGTTCGTTCAAAAACAACTATAGTTCACTTTCTGGCATGGTAAGCTTGCACTTTCTGGTACTTACTGTTTCAATTAATTAGAAGACCAAATGATATAGGGAAAGAAGTGAATATATTTAAATATTCCATAAATATGTTTAATTTCAGATCTAATTTCCGAGTCTAAAAGTTTGCTGCAAGTAAAATATTTCATAATAAATTTATCTTTAAAAACTATTTTCTAACTCAGGTAAGAAAGAAAACAATTTTTTACTTTTCTGTAATAAACCCTTTATTTGATTCATACTTCTTACACCTTAATAGATTAAACTTTATTAAGTGTTTTCCTAACTCAACAAGTACTAGCTTAGTCAAACTAAATGCCAATAAGGATTTTCAGTCCAGGAGTTCGGGTTCGATCCCTGGCGAAGATGTCACATTTTCAATATTTTTTTACCTGTTCCGAACGATCAATTTACGAAAGAACAGCTGCATGGTACATAATATCTGTACAATGTCTACAAAAGTTGGACCGAAAATAAAAGACGAATAAAACGTTTCTCTAAAAATGTAAAATAATTAATTGCTATTAATTAACAAGCTTACATTACGTATTGATTTGTATAGATGGATGGGTGTGAATGGTATCTTAATGAAAACTAATACAAAATAAAAGTTTCATTACAGATTTGTTAGCGTATTTATATAAAATATTTATGATTCTAGTTATAGGAAGGAGGGGGGGGGTGCGGCTCCCAACAAAATTTTAATTATTTTAATAATATTTATTTTTGTACGAAATTTTGTTTGTTTTGTAGGCCTACTTTGTGACTATCACCTTCGCAAATCTTAAACTGAATTAATTTGTATTTGACAACCAAATAATTAGTTATGTATGCATGCTTTTCCTGCAATGTTCCGACCATTTCGGACTGTCTTATTATTCCATAGCTCAATAGTTCTAAACACCTGTATTTAAAATTTTGTTGTTGTTTTTACATGGTTAAGTCCACAGAAAAATCAGCACTGATAACTCTCCTTGAAATACTAAAACACTATCGGAAAAACATGCATCCCCACACGATATTGACATTTTAAAAAATCAACATTTACGCTTATATGAACTATACTTGACTGGCGGAAACCTCTCCAGACATGTACGAGGACTTGGGATAGTACTGGCCAATTCTTGTAAAATAAGGGGCTGTCAATAACTCGGCCACATTCCTTGCAGAGAGAGAGAGCTTGCTCGTCGTTGTAGGTGCTGTTAGACAGATGCGCGTCACGTGGGCAGGCGCGTCGGAGCGAAATTTTAAGTCAGGGGGGAGGGGAGAGCAGACTCAGAAAAGTTTGAATTTTACGGTACAAAATGGTGCAATTATTTAGATGTTTCCGAACATAAATATTGGGCATAAAGCAGCCATAATCACAACGAAAATTTTTTTCATAAAAAGTTACAAATGCAATACATACACCCCAAACCATTTTGGGTGGGGGGGGGGGGTTACACACATACTTTGTCCCCTACACATTTGAGTGAGCGTGAGGGATGTAGCCGCCCCTGCTGCCCCCACAGCTCCGGCGCCACGTAGTTACTTAGGGCCGAAACTATAGACCTCTTTCTAATGACAACCAACTGCTCACCAATGCTTTCTCTATGGGGATAGTAGTTGGTTGTCATTCGAAAGCCATTTATAATATCGGCCCTTAGTGCTTCTCCTTTCTCCCGAAAACCAACATGACCACTTCCC
>PNEQ01000036.1:38143-58176 GCA_003012365.1 Medauroidea extradentata
CACCACCGGTTGTCATGTGGGCACCTCTGAAGAATTCTTAAAATGTCGTTTTTTTTGTGTTTTTTTTAATGTCTGTATCGGCAATGTTCACAATACAATCAAATCAATATAGGCCGCCTTCCATTATTCACTGATTTCACTGATATCACTGACAGTTCGCCAGTGTCCGTGAACAATAAAGGAACAGCATCAGTAATCAGCAAAATATTTTCACCGTCAGTAAATAGATAATATCCGAACATTAAATCAGTAAACATTACTGCAATGTACGTTTCCTAGCAACTACATCTCTAGCATATCTGTGATTTCATTCTTCTGAGTAAATTGTAGGCTATTTACTTTTAAAATAAAATTGGTATATTTTTAGCATATTGATACTTCTAGCACGACTTACGACTGATAATGTTTTCTTCGTTTCTCACGACGCAGCTTAAACATTGTGTGTATTTAAGGTTTGAGAAGCTGTATCCATTATTTTTAAATGCATTAGCAAGGTACGATTCTGTTATTGGTAACAATTGTATTTGTAAATAGTTGAAAGAAACAAAAGACAGTCGAGTGTGTGACTAAGAAATAAATGGTTGTGCTCGTTAGCTGCTGAATTTCACTTACATCTTGTAACAGGTTATGGGCCCAGAACGATGTACGTAAATATTGCAAAATAGAAAAAGTAAATGTGTGCCTGTGACTTCTACAGAATTGAGAACATGGCAGCAGGCGAAACATCTACACAATACCCACAGCTATCCGACACGAATTTTAAGAACTGGAAATTCCGCGTGTTGTCTCTTCTTGATGAAAAAGGGGTGAGAAGTGTCGTCGATGGGGATGAACAGTTAAAAAACCTGACAGGAGAATGTCTCGAGAAAGGTAAACAGACAAGAAGGCAAAAAATTTAATCATAAACTGTGTAACTGATTGCCATATAGTTGCTGTACACAACGTGTTCCAATTGCCGAGATACCAAGGTACGGAAACAGACTGTGTGACGTTGGGAAAATATGGGTTGAGTGCAGACACATTTCGGAAGGGTCAACGGCCCTAATAACATTAACTTTGTCGCGAGACACGGGAAATAATGAGGTTAAGAAATCTCCTGAAAGTATCAAGGAGAGGTTCGCCCGAGTCGCCACCGCGACTCAGGGTGACAACTGCATGGAGCGATAACCGGCGCCGAGCACGCCAAGTGTTAGTGTGTAAATTCAAAATAACCCAATATATAATCTCTTGTAGTGCAACTAACAATGTGTTATGTGAATGAAGGCCAGCCTGAACTTTGAGAGACAGGTTAACAAGACAACTGGGGCGGAAGGCCATTTAAATAAATTTCCCTACACAAATCAGCCTTTTTATGTAAATCAATCAGTGCTTTTTTTTTTAAGACAATGTTATAGCATCAGTAGTTATTGTGTCAAATTAATAGTGTTTTGTGTATTTGCTATTTAACTCACATGCGTGGAAGCGGAGAGTGGTAATTTTTACGCGCCCTTTCTCGCCTTGTGCGAGGGAGCAGGGATGTTAGACGTACCAGGATCCTGGTACACGTACCAGTTTTCAGGGTGCTGTACCACGCACCAGGATACTTTCGTGTTGGTATGCGAAAGTACCAGGATTTCAGAATTTTCCATTCAATTGTATTAAAATGCATAATTAAACATTATTTTCAGCAGAACTTTTCTACACAAAAAATTTGTTTCTGCACGACACAACTTCTGAATTCTGAGCATGAATCTGCGCATATAGTTATTGCAGATTATTGCATCGTCTAAACTTTGCCACGTGTGTGAACTAAGTTGGGCGTTGGCAACACTTACTTGCGTTTTCTTTAGCTAACATCTGTAGTAGATGTGTACCTCTAATTTTTTTTTTGTTAACTATGGATACTATTCAAAGATTTTCAATATATTTATCTCTTAAAATACATAAGACATGTTTTACTACTTCATATTGTTTCATACATGTAAGCATTTGCGAATTTTTTTTTACCATGTACCCGGTTTTCGTTTAAGGTACCAGCTTTATTGTGGTGTTAGTACCAGGATTTGGGAGTTACCATTTGACACCCCTGCGAGGGAGGACGCCATGTTGAAGTTAGTCTTGTTCCGGGCGTGAGGGATGACGGCCATGCGACGCCGCGACTCCTGGGCCTTCGAGTTCGTACTGTATCCATCGTGTAAAGGCAGTAGTAACTTCATTTAATCTGATTAGTATGGAACTTTACGTAATCCAACCAAGTGACGTACCCAGGAGCAGTGCTGCCCCAACCTCGTAGACTCACAGTTCGCCCGAGGATTTATGTTCACTTTAGTGTTATAGTCGCGCAGTACTGCAGTTTACGGTATTCGTCAACCCCAGGTGTCGAGAGGGGGATCCGCTTCACGTACATGAGTCCAGACGTACGTTTTGTGTTATTTCGAGCGTTGCCCCGTCCGGACATTTCGGGGAGCTAGACCCGTCCTGTTAAAATCAGCACCTCGTGGGTTCAACACCCACCTCAACCAAGAACGTGGAGCACTCAAATGGACGCAGCCACACAGGCGGTAGACCTACGCCTCAGTAGCAGCCGGCAGTCCACGGAAAGTTGTGACGGAGAGCCCGACACTCGCTTAGTGCCCTGGTAATGGTACTGAGGCACCTACTTTTCCCTTTGGCCTCGCCACCGACACGTCATGTATATAAATTAATAGTACCCACTTTGGCCCTTATATCTTAAAAAAAGACTCTTTTTCTTGCCGTTAGATAACTTCAACTTTTGAATTTCCACCAAAAATATTGGTTTACTGACAACACTGATGCTCTGAAGCGCCAGTAAAATCGGTAATCTCAGTAAACAGATGTAGTCTCGCGCAGGGTATTGTCATCAACCGACCATCAGTGACTATCAGTGCCGTCAGCAATATCGGAACTACAGATGATATTACTGAAAACACTGGCCAGTGAAATCAGTGAATAACGGAAGGCTGCCGCAATAGGTGTTTTCCTCACTCCTCTTAGAGTTGACCTTGTTTGGGGTCAATTTGACCCAACTCTTCCAGCTCCTGAGAGAGGCCGAGTAAAACAAACCTCCAAGTAGTATATGTAGTAAATTAACCATTACTTAGTTAAGTAAGATAAGTTTCGACGTGATTAATCTATAAATTTTACAGGATTGTAACAAATATAGCAGCGTGTTAAGCGTTTAATTACACTTTTGTGTCTCGTTTCAAAATAACTATATCACCAGCATATACATAAAAGCAACATCTTTTGCGCTACTGTTGGTAGTTTGTTAATTTTAGCGGGTAACTTTAATGTTTATTTACTTAAGTGCAACAGCTGAGCGTTATTAAGTTGGAACGAATCAACCTTTTAAATGTTACTATACTAAAGTTTTCTTTTTATTTTGAACCCAAAATATGTGGATTTTGAAAGGCCCTAAAGGTTAGTTATTATTTGTTGAAATGAATATTACAATAGGTACTGTGTGTATGTTAGGTTATAATTTTCATTTTTTGTTCAAGTTGAGTACTGTACTTTTTTGTTTTGTTCCCATCTAATTACATAGGCTAAGTCACACATAATATATTGGTCCATCATAGCATTTAGTAAAGAAATATTACAATAGTTATATTATAACAGTAGCAAAGTAACAATAATAAGACCATAAAAATTACAATAGCAATAACAACAATAACAGACCACTATTTCACCAAATTTAAATCCTAATTATCATGATTAATGAAACTACACTTATTTAAATACTCATGAAATGTATAAAAACTATTTTTAAGTAAAAAATTTTTCATGTCTACCTTAAATTTATTTGGATTAGAAATACATAATTCTATATAATGGTTGGGTAATGTATTAAATATCTTAGCTAAAGTTGCGTATTACTTAATAATTACCATAACATTGCAGTCCTACTTATAAACACATAATTTACACACATACTGAATTTACATTATATTATGTACACTTATTATAACTTAACAGTAATATAGAACAACCTCAAATTATTTTAATGTGTGACTAGTTTGACAAGTATGTTCATTTAGTCGACCAATTATGCATTCAGCTACAGAGTAGATTTGTTTATATGCTATATAGGCCCTACTTCCTTAATTATTTCTTAAATCCACTAATATTATTTCAGACTACCATATAATTTATTTTGGTAGGTTAATGAGAAAAGCAATTCAGATATGCTGCATTCGCTTCGAAAAGGCAGCAGTGATTGTGGTGTTTCAACTTCAGTTTATGATGATTTCTTGCCACATACTTTCTCAGGGGACGAAGTCAGAGAGTGAAAGTGGGGGAGGTAATTTCAGAAGAAGGTTTGTTTGCTTTTTTATTGCATCTGTAAGATCTTTTCAATACACAATAATAAAAAGACAAGTCATGAGGATTACATAATAAATACAAAACTTATACATTTACAATGATTACACATGTCTATACTGACAAAGGAGAGGTTACATCAGGAGTACTACAGGGAAGTGTGTTGGGGCCTGTGTTATTCACTATGATGGTGAATGATATGGGACACACGATCACAGGTAAAATAAGACTATTTGCAGATGACTGTGTACTGTATACTGAGGTGGGCAGTAGAATCAATTTGCAGAAGGATATTGATAGGTTGTGGTCTTGGACAATGGAGAACAGAATGAAGATTAATGTACGTTGAACCCATATATTGGCTCGGAAACTTCAAAATAATTGATGGTTCAATAGGTGATTCAAATGCAAGTTAAGAGGGCAACAAGCAAAGGAGTGCAGTTACTAATAAATAAATTTGTTGCCGACATTAGCAGAGATAGGTATTAAGTACATGTATTGATCAAGATGTTACAAGAGGGATTACAAAAATTGATTCTTTACAATTTGAAAAGGTTAAATTTACACAAACCCATTAATTTGAACTCGGTACACTATTGTACACCTTCAGCCCGACAAAAAATAAGGTATCAAAAGGGATTAAAGAACAATGATAATCACGAAAACAACAAAACCAATATAACGGAACATAACTCACCAAATCAAACAGAACGAGCTGACGGGGTACGAAGGAGGGGCGAGGGAGCTGTCTTAACACTCCAGCCGCTGCGCATACATACTGACCAGTCGAACATGTCGAGGCCTGAAGGTAAGGAGAATGGAGAATGGGAAGGAGGGGAAGTGACCAGCAAACAGAGGAGGGAGGTACAAACACTTCCGACGGGACCAGAACGTGGCCGAAGCCAAGGCGGGGAGTTCAAATCGTAGGGCGCAAAATGTCACAATACACCGGAGCTTACATGGGCACACATCATCTATTCACAGTTTATAGCAAAAATCCACATTCAATGTGCCATTAATACACTAGCAGGAATCGTCCCAGCACAACCCCTTACCCAATTCCAAAGTCTGTGAGAGGAGGGGAGGAAATTGAAGAGAGCAGTGTTATCACACGCATGAAGAACATCCAAGTGGTAAGCACTGCTGCCAAGTTCTCAAAGTCCAGCTCACAATGTCCAGGAGTATGACATAGCCAAGCGCCAGTCCCGATGAAGTATCGTGAATGCAAAGTCTCAGCAATCATGTCATCCAATGCATTCGTCAGAGAAACCAGGTTGTAGCCTCCTTGAGGGTAAGCCATGTAACACAATACGCCGGAAGCAAACATGAAATCACAATTACAACATTGACTGCTGGCAATAGTAAAGTGCATAATAGCTGAAAAAAACACAACTTTACATTTCAGTTTAATTTTCGACATCAGATTAATAATCATTACATCCTAATTATTAAATGCATACAAACTTAAAATTTAAATCTCCATAGTAAAGGCATAACCAAAAGTACAACAATTTAATATTCAAATGGACTACAAGCCAAAACATTAGAATTACATAATCCTCTAAAACTCATGAAATTCATATAAAGGACTAATATTGCTCATAACAGGACACAATTCAGGTACCGAACATCAAATAGATACAATAAGTCGATAACAAATTTACTATCTATAGGCATGCCTATCATAAGCACATGGCCATACAAGACGAACACAAACACGGAACTACACACAAACGGGCCCGCACAAGCACATACTACACAACACCAATCATAACACTCAAGACCCCAACATTAACCAGTAAACTACTGAAAATGGTGATGCTGACAACTGGGTAACGTCTTGGTTCTTCGGGCCCCAGTAGTCGTCCTACAAACATAACCAGATCCATCAAAACATTATTTTAATCATCTGAATCGGGAACGTACTTCAAGTGAGACACGTGGGCCTTACGCACTATCTGGCCCGAATCGGGGTCTGCCAATAATACTGTATTCGGACCCAACAGTCTCACGATGCGGAAGGGCCCTGCAAAAGGTAAAAGTAGCTTACTACTAACCTGATCGACTCGGGACGGCAGCTGAAAGGACTTACAAAGCACCAATTGGTCCATTGCGTTATCCGCAGGACCTCGCAGAGCATTAACTCGAACCTGGAGACAACTCCGTTCTTCAGCCAAGTTCCCCATTACTTCATGGTTAAGAAGCCCACGTGACCTTTGCGGGATTAACTATCAAACCAGTCTAGCGTAAACGAACCAAAACATCACAAAGATTAATCAGATGTTCCTCAAATAAGGTACTGTACACAATAATGTCATCAATATAATTATACACATACTTAAACTTCACGTCTGACAGCAGCATGTGACCTAGCACGCGTGATGAGGCTTGAGTACCAAAACAGGCTCCCATAGGTATACAATTAAATTCAAACTGTTCCCACGGGGTACAGAATGCGGTGTACTTCTGACAATCAGGGTTCAGCAAACACTGATGAAAGCTAGAATTCAAATCAATAATATAATAAACAGATGCTTTACCTAAATATTGAAGCGTAAAGTCCACAGTGGGAGCCGGAAAAGGATCTAAATAAATTTTAAGATTTACTTAAGACATACAGGCTACTAGTCGATACCCACTTCCACTACCTCTTTTTAACCAAAAACGTGAGACAAGCATAGTCGGACGTGGAAGGCCAGATTACACCCGCCTGCAAAAGCTTATCTACAAGTTCACGCAAAATTTCCAGCTTAGGTGGACTGTAATTATAATAGGGTAAGTGTACCGGAATATCATCGTTAACTGCAAAACGGTATGGAAGGACATCACACTTCCCAAAATATGACGTAATTACATCACTAAACTCGTTCAACAAAGACTGTACCACAGCCTCTTGTGAAGACCCAACCACGGCTTCACGACCATGTGGTGCTAACGCAAGTCGTCAAACGACAAATGTAATCGGGGGCAATCTTGAACTGCAGCCGACAAGCATGCACATCAACCACAGCACGAACATGGCTCAAGGAAATCCAGACTCAGGATAACATCTGCTACAAGCTCGTCGAATACCCAAAAAACAAAACGTCCAGGAAAACCTGCCAATTTTAACATGCAGCATAACCGATTGAACACAATGCACAATCCCTCCGTTAGCCACACGTGCCAACATAGTTGACATGTTTTCAATCTGAGATGTCAGCGCAGGATACTTATAGAGCAGTAATGATAAAAAAGTAGTACGCATTAAGGGATGTGACGCCCCAGTATCCCCAAGGCGGCACGACACACTCCGTGGCATGACAAACTAGCAAAATAATCAGCATGTGCTACGTGAAATCCGGTCACGTTACCCTTCCCCACATGCCCACGAAGGGTATTCGTTTCCTGGACACAAAAAACGTAAGTGTCCGGGTCACTGACACCTGAAACAAATCCTTGCACCCCGATTCACCATGGGAAGAGTACTGTGAAATCTAATGCCAAAACGTAGCACAGTTACTACACCTAAGTTGGGAAATAGCACTAACATCTGCAGATGATGGCCTATTTGACTTAGAGCCCATAGCCCCATCGAGTACTACACCCAAGGTCATTACACCTGATTGCATTACACTTGATTGAGGGCTAGAACACACTTTGGAGGAAAGACACGGCAAACCAGGCCCCGAATTAGGCACTACACAAAATACTGGGGGAACTAAGCGATGATACTCGCGATATAAATGCATCTCACGCTCGATCTTGAGCCCAAGCATTCGTAAACCATGAAACTGTCAATGGGCGCACAAACAAATCAATGACTTAGTGCCTCCGGCGCCATATGGTCAATAATTGAACCCACAAGCTTACTCTCAGCTCGCGACAAGTTCATGGCTTGCGCAAAACCCTTGACATTCTGTATATAGTCTGCTTTAAATGTCTCATAACGACCATCACTCTGAATAACTTTGCCGATAATAGCAGCTGTGAAACCTTCAACCTGCACTGACAAAAGAGTAAGAAATACCGACTCATCTACTTGTTGCTGACTATAAAATATTTTGTCTACGTCTACCGAAAAGGCAAGCACGTTATCTGGATGTACAACACGCAACGGCGCCACCCCATTTAACCGCCCTATCAAGATGCTTTGTGCTGCCGTTATCGGACCCTCTCCTGGTGGTACCGAACTACTCAAGCCAAGCCTCAACCGCGCGCAAGGAATTAATGTATGTGATAGCTCTAATACGCAGTGCCGTAACGTCTTTGCTGTCATCAAACTCGACTCCCACCAAGCCCCTCCATATCCAAAACTCCAAACAAACACAGTGATTATTACAATTCAACACTTCCGCGGCATAACACCTGAAATGAGACTCAATAAGGACAAAAATCAAATCACAAACTGGACACGCTGCCACCGGGAATCGAACCCAGTAGCAGAATCGCACAGATTTGAGCCCATATATTGGCATGGAAAATTCAAAATAAGCAAGGGTTTGGTAGGTGGTTCAAATTCAAGTTAAGAAGGCAACAAGCACAGAAGTGCGGTTACTAAAATAAATAAATTGCAAACATTAGCAGAGACGGGTATTAAGTACATGTATTGGTCAAGATGTTGTAGGGGGAGTTACAAAAATGTATTCTTTACAATTTTAAAAGGTTAAATGTACACAAACCCATTAATTTTAACTCGGAACCCCATTGTACACCGTCAGCCCGACAACTAATAAGGAATCAAAAGGAATTAAAGAATTGTGATTAGGGCCCGGTAGTTTTCGCGAAAAGATTTTTGCAGCACTTTGTTTCAGTGCCTTACGTGTACACCTGCATCTCTGCTTTGTGGTCTGTGATTGGATGCCATAAGATCCAGTGTCTGGAAGTTAAACCCACAAATTACAGACGTGTTGTGCCACATTTATCCATGAACTTATCTGCAAAGTCAAATTAATAACTCTCCTGCACAAAACACTCTGCCAATAATCATGGAGTTTAGCTGCAGGTGTGCACGTAAATTTATTAAGTCTTAATTTTATGTTTATTTTATTAGGTTTATTACATTTTTTGTTTTAAGAATTACAGTATACGAAGACCTATCAGTAATATGACAGGACTTACTTCTAAATGTTCTGCCTATAGGAACAAGTAAGTTATTTGCTGGCATCTGCTGAGACTATTTATGTATTTTTTCACTCTTTTGGCCCCCAAATGGAACATAATTGTTCTGGAATGTTGAGCATATCCTAGAAAAGTTTTATTGTACAATTTTGCATCAGTAACATAAAACTGCTACAATATTATCTTGACCCAGTTATTACAAGATTGGATAGCAGCCTACATATCACAAACAGTGAACTTATTACAAAAATGTAACTTGTTTCCAGGGGAAGAGCATTATCTCACCACTAATAAGGTGCATTTGGTCAGTCGCAAAGATCATGGAGACATTGTGCTGGCAGATGATGAATCCGTCAGTCGAACTCACGCCAAGATTGAAGTGTCCTTTGATGGAGAACATGTCGTAAGTTTCTATGAAGTGACAGTTTGTTTTACTAGTGTTGATCTCAGCTCTAGTTTCTATGTAGTTTGTGTTGGAAAATATCTTGGGTTAAAGTCCCAGAACTATCGGTACATGGTTTTGTAATAATTACCTGCATTTTATTACATGTCAAAATTGGTATGAAAGTAATGTTGGCAACCGTGTTAAGGCCAAGGACGGATCTAGGCTTTCCTTCGCCTGGGGCAAGGATTGTGATTTGCTCCCCCCGACCTCCACCGCCCTCTTTAGCCTCATCCCTCTTTTTCCATCTGTCCAATCAACCCAACAGTAATATAGGTATCTTGCTTACGTTGTTGTGCGTTCACTTAAACAACAGTTTACAATTTGAGTAGAAATACGTAAAACCTGTAGGCTACTTAGCTACCATTGACATTGTTTTAAATGGTCTTTCTAATTACAAATACTGTATTTATAACATTATATTATGTTCAAGGTTAATAAAAACACAAAAATTAAATATAGATTTTGTACCCTTTTTACACTCATTTACATTTCATTCCCAAGTAAAAATCTTCTGCACCACCTGGTGCCTGGGGCAGTCTGCCCCCTTGCCCCTCCTCCCTAGATCTGCCCCTGGTTAAGGCCATATGTAAGGACTCCTTCCAGTTCATGTTTGTTTGTTTCATTGCATCCATATGACTAATTTCTGTACATAATGGTACAAATGTATTGTAGAAGTTATATAAATTATATAATATAAAGTTATACATTTACGAACAATGATATTATTCAACTATCATCATTCTTCCCATCTGTATACATAATTTATGTGAATAGTCCAATATCTTTGTATCATTACGTACGAAAAAAATATCATACGGATGCAATTAAACAAACAAACAAATATTATTTAGTTAGGCTATCACTAAAATTTTGTCAGTGTCAAAAGGCAGGTTTATTTGTTAATATGAAATCTTTCTGTAGACCCACTTTACGTTTCATTAGATCAGAGCTTGTCATAAAACAATTTTAGGTAACTCTAAAATAAATTTCCCAACTCATGTATATTATAGTGTTTTTACATACAAATCATTGTTCAAATCATTCCGGACGATTCCGCTGGTCGCCAGGTTTACTCGGAGATCTCCAGTTTCCTGTGACCTTTCATTCCTGCACCACTCTATTCTCATCTCATGTTACCCCTCACCGGTGCTAAAGCCCTCTGTGTTAAGTTCTGACAAAATTCTTTCACTTACTCATTCATTGTCCAATTATGGTATGTTAGTTACAAAAATTATACTATGTTCACTCTATGCGTACCTATTTTTAGAGGCACAGTTTGTTAATGTAAATTGTTTCTACGGTAGTTAGAAGCAGTCTTATATAAAGAAAATTTTTCATTGAGTTAGGTATGTTTATGTTAAATTAAATAACCTAATTTTATTTTAGGTTGCCTCACCTAAACTAACTAGTGAAAAATTTTCTTTGCTCGTGAATACTTCAGACCACTGAAGAAATTTTTTTCATTACAGTACTGTAGCCTATTTAGTAAACTATGCTTCTAAAATTAATAGTTTGCCCTGTAGTATAAGATAAGTAGGTATTTTTAATATTTATTGTATAGTATTATTTTCACAAGCTTCTTTTGTTAGTATTGATAATTGATGTATAGTAACCATTGTCCTGTGGAAAACTTCCTTATCTCGGTTGTTGCCACTGCTAGATCGAACAGATGATTTTGAGTAGGCTTTTTCAGTTTTATCATTTCTCTGTAATGTTACAAACTCAGAGAGATTCTATTGTCGTGTTAAATTAATTGTTATAAAATGTAACCGTCTGTTATATGTATTGTTCCTCATGGTTATTGTGTAACCTGGCCACCTCGCCTTCCAGTAGGACAATCGGGGTTCCATTTCCAATGCCGGTGTCTCTTTCGCTATTTGCTGATGTAGCCGTTGGCAAGTTTTCCCAGCATGCTCCTGTTAACTCTTGCAGTTTACAGTTGCTCCGTATTCACCTCGTATCATCCCCACAAGAACTCAAGGTGCTGCCCAGAATCTATTCACTCCTCTTCATAGTACTGTAGTTAAATGTTAACCCATTACATATATTTAAATAAGTTCATGTGTCAAAGTAGGTTGTAGTGCTGGATGTAATTTTTTGTGTTTGAGGTACGTAGACAGGAGAGAGCAATGAAGATCAGACTGTCACCCTCAACGAGAATCACATTGCCTGTATTCGCAGCAAACTTCACTAGCTTGAAGTGTTTCGTAGAAGTCTTTTTCATATGTGCTTTTAAACAGTGACCTGAAATATTTTTGTGGATAATATGTAGGAAAGTCCAACATGTGCTTCTTTTTGTTTTTGGTGACTGCAGCTGGTGTTGTTGGAGTTACAGCAGGCGAGAAATAATCAGTTTTCAGCCATCTCGAAGGGCTCCAAAATCAAGTTTCTAATAATTGTGCTACATTTTTGAAATTATATAAGCATTTTTTTAATTGTGTGCACTTTTCATAGACACCTACATGTAATGGAATAAGTTCAACACTGCCGTATTAAAAATAAGTATCAATTCATGTTACAACAATGTGCCAGGTACACAACCCTATTAGCGCAGGTGAGGCCTTTCAATTGAGATAATGTAAGAAGTATTTCCCCATTCCTGGTTGTGATAGTAAGTTAATGACGAAAGATACTCTCAGATCAACGTGTCAGTTCCCATTAGATTGTTATTATATTTAAATAATATTATTAACATTACTGGTTTCATTTGTAATGTTAAATTTTGTTTTTTGCGACATTGGCTGAAACAAGTTGTTGGTGTGTTTCTGTTTGTAGGGTGTTCCTGCTTGCCTCCCGAAAGTCATACTGGTTGAAAGCAAATCCAAGTATGGCACATATGTCAACAAAGGCATTAGCACTGACAGCCGGCTTCCAGAAGGTACAAGACTAGAGTTGAACGATGGTGACAGGCTCAGGTTTGGCATCCAGCACAGTGAATGGAAGTAAGTGCTTTTAAATGAAGGAATTATGAGAAACATTTTCTAAGCAGAGTTTCAAGTTTATGAACCACTAGTGGCTTTCAGTTTGGTGTCATTGCGTAAATAGTGTTTGTTTGTGTGTCAGTGTGAAGACACTGCTTGGTGGATGGATTTTCTTGTTGCACATCTCTGTTCGTGTCCACTTCTCTGCTCCCATAGATTTCACAGAAAATAACATCTCATTTATTTCATTGTCAAAGCCATTGCATAATTTATGTTAGTACCAGTCTAATTCCATTTATGTTAAATTTATTATTGGCTGCAAAGGCATAAATATTTTGATTTCAAAAACAGTTGTGTAAAGTAAATTATGTCTTAGGGTTAAATGATACTGCAGTTTATGCACCTTTGTGTAGATGGTGAGCCATAGGCTTGAGATTTAATTCATCTATCAGCTTATGTATTTGTTGTGAAAGTTTTGTTTGCTGAGAAGAGTGCTGAAAAGGGTCAGTTGTGAGGTTAAGGAAAAAGCATATTGCACTGTGATAAGACCATGTTAAGAGTACGTTGTTGAAGTGTAGGACACATGTAGGAGTAGAGGTGCAGGAGCTGGAGAAGAGAAGGGCAGTCAGATAGGTCAAGTGTAGGTGGAGGAGACAGGGGAAAGTTGGTGAGGATACAAGTAATTTTAGGCCATCCCTGATGCTAAAGGAGGTGGGTTGTGGGCACTCACTAAAGACAGGAGAAGGGCTGAAAGACCGAAGAAGGCAGTCTATGCTGGTGAGAAAACTGAGGGAATGGAATGTTCTGAGGGAGGAGTTAGTGATGCTGAGAAATGTTGGACTGTTCAGAATAGGTGTTGGAGAGAGATACGATCTGAGAAGTAAATTACTTGCCACTGGGAATGAGCCATCTTGCAGGGAATATATAATTATTGAATACTGTTACATTAACTAGGTTTCGTAAAGTACTATGTACTGCTGTGACTGTCAAAGTGCTATTTTACTTCTTGATGTATTACATTAAACTAAGTGATAATTTCAATAACATTACTGGAGGTAAAGGTTTCTAAATTATTTTAAAATTCATATTCGTTCTTAGTTAATTTTTCAACTCACAATGATAGATAAAAATATTTAATTCCATGCTAAAACAGTGCTCACCAATATGACTCACAAAAAGGCAGAGAATTAGGGACTTTTTTGACACCTGAATGGCCCCTTATGTTGCCTGCACAAAATTTAGACCGTCTGAGTTGTGCTGGAAAGAAATAAAAATAGTTCAAGTTATGACTGCTGCTGACACTAGTTACATGGGGAATTCACTCAAGATTCTTGTCCGTCATGCCACTGCTGTTTGATATCTGTTACTGAGGGATGCTTGGCTTGTCACCGAGGAGACTCACAAGCTCCCCTTATCCAGTTTTTCCCTCTCTTACTATTAGCAGCAAGAGAGCAAAAAAAATCGGAAACGATGGACATGAAGTTTGCTACTGTCAGAAGAAGAGACAAGTTGAGGAATAAAGTGGTATGAGGAAGAGTTCAGGTCTGTGGAACTCCAGAGATTATAGAGGAAGTACGGATGATGTGTTATGGGCATGTAAAGAGAATGAGTAGTGAAAGGTTGCTGAGGAAAATGTTGAAATATCGACAGAGTGGAAAAAGACTTAAGATAAGACCGAGGAAGAAATGGGAGAAACAAGCGAAGGAGGGAGTAAAAATAAGAGGAGCTGACTGGGAGACAGTGAAATAGGAAGAGTGGTGGGAGGACAAAGGATGATAAGGCCACGTTATGAGGCTGACTTGGACACAGGCTGAAAACAGCATCAGATTGTTAATTAATTTATTTATTTTATTTACCACTTTCTTGTTTTATGTTACTTTGTTCAGTTAAATGTCTTTACTATTTTATAAAAAAAATCTTTTATTTTCACAAATTATGAATTTAAAAAAAAGATAAGATTCTAATTACAAATTCTTTTAATAGATAAGCTCTAAAATAATAACTGTAACAGTTTTCTCAATATTGCATATTTGTTTTGCATATTTTTTACGGAAGGGTTCGTGATACTGTGAGAACCACTGTACCTTTTTCATGATGTCCTTTTTTGTAAGGAGTGACTTGCCTCTACAGGCTGCAGCACGTACCTCTTATTGTCACCACGTCCACCCTGAATCCAGATCAGAAGGCAAAACTGAGTGAGAAAATTATAGAGCTGGGGGGCCACGTCGTGCCAGACTGGCAGGACGACTGCACGCACGTCACCATGAACAAGATCACACTAACAGTGAAGGTGAGCACTACGTCGTTCACAGCCTAACTTCTTTCATTTTATTAGTGCTGCTGTCGTAGACATTCCAGTTTCAATTCCCAGTGGATCAATCAGGTTTTTTGTGTGAATAAATTGTTCTGTACTATGCCGTTGGTCAGGTGATTTTCTCAGGTATCTCCTATCTCCTCCACTCTTCATTCCAGCATCGTTCCGTACTAACGTTGTGTCGCCCCTCACTAGCGCCTAAAGCCTCTGTGCTAAGCAGGGACCAAAATCTCCTGTCTTCACTTCCTGTTAGATTTATCATTGCATGCATTGCTAGGAAGCTAACCTGATAGTGGTCTGAGCCCACTTTCAGAGCAATACATTTTCCGATGTTTTAATCCAAAGACACGTTACTTTAAGCTCTGTTGTTCAGACTCTTGTTGTGAAATACAGAAATTAATATCTGCAAGCTAGAATTTTGCAGTTGGTATATTACTGTACATAAAATATCAATATGCAGTAAATGTTTTATTATATGTGACATTGTTATTAAACATTATATAAATTAACTTTCTTTTCAGTAGCAATCTTAGAGATGCGTTGTCTAATGTGTGGGTATCTTATAGTAATACAAGAAAAAGCAGGTTTGTGAAGAAATAAGATGAAATTGTTAGCCTTGTGGTTGTGGCTCGTTTTAAAATCAAGTTTATCTGCATACCTGTGCATGGTGGCTTTTGCGACAGTTGAATACTGCATTGATAAACATTAGTTGTTGGCTGCAACTCACAAAATAAAAAATTTAACTGATAATATGCTGCTGTTAGAGTAAAATTTGTTTCGTTGTGCTTGGTTTGGTACTTTACGAAGTGACTATTCCCTAATTTTTCTTTTCAGTGTTTCCCAGTTAGTGTTTATGTTAATCTGTTTTAATGTTCACCTTACTATTTTTTTTGTTACTATTTTCTAGCTTTTGTTTAGAAACCAAAATTTAATTAAAATTGCAGTATTCATGGAATTTTTTATGAAATTAAGTGCTGACCAACATCTCTTCACTTTTCTCCATGGTACTGTGAATGTTGCCCACAGGTAGTGTGTGCGTTGGCGAGGGGCAGGCAGATAGTAACACCGGAGTATTGGGAGCATTACTTGTCAGCAGCAACAAGCAAGTCAAAACTGCCCGATTACACAGGCTACATTCCTCCACTTGCAGAGCGCTCCCTCAGCGCAAGCAATGTGTCTTTCACTGTCGACAAGCGGAGGGCTACACTCTTCAAGGGCAAGCTGTTCGTGTTCCATTCTGTAGAGCAGCATAATGCTTTCTCATGTATGGTGTTTGCTGCAGGTGTGTGCATCTCTTTTAATAATTTACTTTCAAGATACATATAGACTTACAATTCTGTGTGGCTCCTCTAACACCTTTTTAAAAATGAGATTGATTTCAACAATATTTGTGGATATAACTAGCTTAAAATGTGATGTCAATGTCACATGTCTTTTACTGGCACGATACATTGATTTTATAAAATGTGTATCTAAGATTGTATCATTCCCCATTCACTATATTTTGATGTTACACATCGCATGAACATCAGTTCAAGCAGTCTTGCTAACAGTTATTTTCTTATTGGTTGTGACTGTTTTAAGAAATTATGATGTATCACGGATATTGTGTGTTTCATTTTGTCTCTGGAAGATGTTTTGTGTTGACGCTGCAGTTGTAAGGAAGCCAGGCTTATAATTTTATGAGCTAAATAGTCATGACATATAATTTTGGATTTTGAAGTCACTCGTTGTTAGAGTATGTCCACTTACAGTCTCTCTACTCATATCACTGTCTTTTCTGAGCAAAACAGTTTTCATCTGCAGTGTGATGATATTTATTTATTATTTGAAGTAATTTTAGTACTACATTTTCCCTCTTACTCCCCACTTCCTTGTATCTCATTTCTCGGGTTATTTGTCAGTACTGAGTACTGACCACCGAGTGATGATTGCCTGCCTTACTTCTCTGGTCGTAAAAATCTGTCCAGAAAATTCTTGCCTGGTGGGGCCTTTAATTGGGTCAGATATCTCTATTATTGGAGGCCTATTACATAGAGATTGTACAATAATCCTAAAATAAATTCACCTCACACACAGCATTGTTCTCATATAGTTTTGGTGGAGTCAGTGATTTTACTTGTACGACTTCACTGGGGGATGGTAGGCTATGCCATATTTTTGCATAATCTCGAGCTTACACTTTCGTATCAGTTTCTGGATACCTGAAATTCTTTTCTTGTGGTACTAGTTGGATTCTGTATGTTCTCTCTGTATACCATTCAACAACACGTTTGATTCGTGGACCAAATACATACGTCCTGCTTCACACAATTTCTTGTCTCCATAGTATAGAGTGTAACAATTGATTTTTATTACAGGCTGTAACATTGTCAAATTCTTCAACTGCTCAATGGCGTATTTTACACTCTGTTTTTCATTTCTGAGCACAATCATGCCCAGCACCATTTTAAGATTCTGCACGCCATATTAACTTGCTCTAAATGTTTTCACAATCATTAAATGGCTACGAGACTTCATCAGCAACATAAAATTGTTTTAATTTCATACAGAGATCTTACTGCTTTAAACAAAAACAAACAGAAAATTCTTATTCACATGTAAGAATGCATGATTCAAATACTATACTACATAATAGATTTTTTTACTTGGAACTATCATGAACATGCATACATAAATTCCCAATTACAAGTACTATGTACATATTTTAGATACTGCATAATCCAATCAGTTTCATTACATTTATAACAAAAGAGCAGTGAAAGTCAAGCCGTACTTAATGCTGATATTTATTGTTTATTGAATGTTCTTTTGTTCAAAAATTTTTGAGAAATAAGTAAATGCTTTGCTTGAAGCATTTTTGCTTTACTTTATCCATTCCAAAGTTGCAGCAGAAATAAACATTGTCACTGGCCAGCTTTCAGTCATTGTTTGGCTTGTTAATTAACAGTGTTGTTGTAGCAGGAAATAGTTCCGTTGCTATAGTGCTATGTTATAGTTCAGACGTAGTAATTGCGGTTGCAGTTTTTAATCCTCTGTAATATATCACTCTGTGCTCATAAAATAGTATATGTGCTTGTAGTTTGGAAGCGCGTTTATCTGTCTTGTTATGGGTAAAAACTTCTCAAGTAGTCAGTACTCTGCAAGATGGGAAACGCGTCGGGTCGGGCTGGAGTGTCGCCTTCACGTGTCGTAAATCATAAACAATTATAGCCATTACAAAGCGGACAGAAGGCAGTGCTAATCAATGTATTTAACGCCAAGTGTAAAGAGTTTCCAACATTATTAGTACAGGATGACAATTTACAAGATGACCTTGAGGACTGGTTCATAATAAAGCTGGAAGCCAGTTCATCAGATAGCAATTTGGATGGTGTTGAGCAATTTTCTGCTGTTGACGTTTAGGTGAGTGTCTTAATTTATTTAATTGCATAGAGTGCATTGTGTACTTTGTCGATATACATATTTAATATAACGTGGAATATTTTGAGTTTCCAGGTGTAAAAACTTTCAACGTAAATTTATAATTTTTGTGAATTAATTTTTTTAAGGTAAATAACTTAAATAAATATTACAGGACAGAAAAATATTATGGTACAAGGGGACGGCAAGGGAATTGTTCTTGAGAAGGTTTCTGGCTGCACATACCGTTACCTTGGGAAAATTTTAGCACAGCCATCTGACCTCACTTCGTAGAGGCGTGACATTGACAGTTGATAGCTCGTCAAATACGTGAAGGCGGCGCGGCGGCTTGTTACACACGCAGCCAATTGCTGTTTAAGCATGCGAACACGCGGAGTGATACAAGCTGCAACCTTGGAATGGATATAGTATAGAATTTGTGACATATTTACAGAGAAATATGGCTAGTATGTTCATGCAATTTTTGGGGGTCATTACAATACAGTAACTGTGGAAACGATATCAGGAAAATCAGTTCAATTCTAATCTACGCATGGCGCCAGAGTTCATTTTGATCAGTGAAATATTTTATATTTCACTAGTTCTCACAGCTGTACAAATTTGTATTTTAACGGAGTTGCGAGATGTTATAGGTAGTGTGTGTTTTTTGTCTCTAGGTGGCATGTGTGTGATTGCGGATGGCTGCGGAATGGGTATTGATGAAATGCTGGAACCACATGTGGTTGTGATGGGGTACCCATTTGAACGAGGTAGTCAGGAGACTCAGTTCACTGACTCCTTCAAGCAGTTAAAGAGTGAGTATATCAATGATAAGGTGCTTAACATGGTACATTTTATTTGTGTGGGTAAAATTTGTTTTGTGTGGTTATTCTGCCTTAGCCATGTGATACAATCTCATCCATGTTATTACACCCTTGTAGTACCTTGTAAGCCATTTATAATGGCCTGGTTGCCGAGCAGTTTTTTAATTTGTATGCATTTTTGTTTTATTTTTACTTCACAACTTTAGCGAGGGGTGAAGTCTAGGAACTAATGGTAACGAAGTGTTCGTGTTGCTTGCAATAAGAGTGAGTGATTAAGCTGAACATTATGAAAATATGTCATTGTAGCATTGTATTGGCACAGAAAACCAAGAGATAAACAAAAATCATACATCATAGAGATGGAGTTATACAACAACAGACCAACAAACAATGTCAATGCAAGTGAGATTTCAGCTCCATTTGTTTTCTATGACTCCAAACTCCAAAAAAAAATCAATAACATGGAACATGAATTTTGTTGTTATCTGTTGGCTAACGTTGTGTGACACGTCCTTGCGTCTGCTGCTTGTTGCTGTGGTCTATTGTTATGGTTTGTCACTTGGCGTTGAGGTTATGTGGTGAAGTGCGCCGGATAGCTCAGTTTAGTCATTTAAAAGGATACGGAAACTATTATTATGATATTGCAAATTAGACTCACGTAATAAGGCAACTGTTTGTTTATTTTTTGATTTTATCTTTTACATTTT
>PNEQ01000037.1:0-10075 GCA_003012365.1 Medauroidea extradentata
GGGTAATATGAACTCCCGAAAAATAGGACATGTTCTATTACGTTTTTGGGTAACGTTTCGGGTACAAAATCTGCCATGCCCAGAACCAAACCCCTTGTGGAGGTGCTGGAACTGCACTCAGACGGAAGCAGAAATGCTACCAGAAAATGGGCATAGAAACTGCTATGAAATTGGGCATCGTGTGAGGCCGGCTTTAAGCTGCGGTTAACAAACGAAAGTCGTCATTTTGGCGCGAAAAAAAAATTTAAGTAACACTCACAACCAAAACCTCAACGAAGTGAAACTAAGTGCGCAGTGTTCAAAATGTCGAAGAAACAAGCTCGAAGTGAATATTGTATTTAAATGTAAATAAAATGACACGTAAATAATAGGCCTAAACTGCGGACTTCGCATTTAGCATAATTAAAAATAGGCGTAAATAATTAATACTTAATTTACTCTCGCCAACTTAAAACACCGAATAGCCCAGTCAGGGGCGTCATTTTGGGTGTTCGGGGGGGGGGGGGGGATGCCCCCCTGGATTTAGAATTTTAAGTGTATAAAATATTGTTTTTTATTTTGTTACTTAAATAATGCTAACTTAAGCACATAAAACTAAAATTTTATTATTGAAGTTTCTAATTTATACATGAGTAATTAATAAAAAAAAGATGCAACAAGGTCACTGTCGCCAAAAAAATCTTGCCCCCCCCCCCCCCAAGAATAACCTGAAATGACGCCCCTGAGCCCAGCAGGTGTTCATCAAGATCCAGGTGATCAACAAAACATGGTCACGTGACTGAGGCAATGTACACTACCGTAGTTCATGAGCTTTCCAAAACGCCTCTTGTGAAACTATCGTAAATAAGAGATGCGTGACCAATTTTTTATGACGTAAGTACGGTAAAATATTATTTTTAATATGAATTTATTCTTGCCGTTTCACAGTCATCAGGGTGAGGCGTTGTTAAAGTTTTCTGAGTGAACTGAACGTACTAGAACATTGGTCAAAGAGTTATTAAAAGAGTTTGGTAAATAAATAAATAATAATAAAAATTGACACAAGGGTTGCATAATGATTGGTAAGGATAAGGTTAATTCTGCAAAAGGTTAGGAAACTCAATGATACGAGACAGCCAAGAGACAATTTCTGCCTTCAGTTGCACTCGTATGGGTAAGGGATCGACTTTATGCTGCAACTTACGGAAAATACTTCGTCCTTCGGCAATGTTCGGTTAGTTCTACTCCAGGATAGGAAGCTTAGTGCTATTAGTTAGGAAAAGGATAATTTATAGGGCTAACTGTGCTCAGGGGCGTCATTTCAGGTTTTTCTAGGGGGGGGGGGGCAAGATGTTTTTTTTCTGGCGACATTGACCTTGTTGCATCTTTTTATTAATTAAGCATGTACAAATTCTATACTTTAATAATAAAACTTCAGTTTTATGTGCTTAATTTAGCATGATTTAAATTTAAAAATACAAAAAATATATTTATACACATAGAATTCTAAATCCAGGGGGGCATTTGCCCCCCCCCCCTGTGGCCCCAAATGACGCCCCTGACTGTGCTTGTGTCGGTAAGTAGACATAATTAGATGTCATGTCATTTTCGGTTTAGAGAGTTTACGCGAGCATGAAAGATTTTTTTTTTTTTTTTTTTTGCGAATAAAACTGGTAAGCTGAACTTTATTTTTCAGTGAAAAAGAACGTAATTGATATTTTTTTTTATTTTGTTTAGCTAACTTAAATTTATTAAATTTATTTACCATCTTTGATTTTATTAAATCTCTTACCTATACCAATGCACCTAGTGACGGGAATTCTCCCTTATCAAATTTGTCCATAAGATAAATGCTTATTTGCATAACCTGTAGCTGCTGGCAGGTGGGCAATCACATGTTATTTAGGAACATACTTTTAAAATATATCATTAACGTGCTCTAGTAAAATACATCACATTGCTATACATTCATAACATATGGCCAATATTAATGACACAATTAATCATGTACTATTTGAATTATTAATGTACTGTCGCCTTTTTAGAGTTGTCAGTTACTGCGTATGTAAAAATTGGCGATTAATACGGAATGTTATTGTTTAATGTTAACGCACTAAAAATAATATTTGCTTAGCAATTGCAATGAAAATATTGTTATGGTTTATAAATATGAAATTCAATCTGCGTGTTGAGGCCCTGGCTTAGTAAGGGAGATGATGTGGTTGCAGGGTGGCGACGGGCAACCCAGTGGTGTTCACACTGTCGCCGCCAGAGTGCTACATGGAGATACGCAACGGCTACGGCACGTCGGGCACTAGGGTGACTGGTCCAGTGCGTGTCGGGGACCCTCTCACACTTATCATCTACATGCGCAGCAAGTATGGTGAGTGACTCCCTCTAACCTTACAGTACAAGCCGTCCTCACTGCTGCCAACCATGCAGGCAAGCACTAGCGGAGGAGAGGCTGGCCGTAGGACACTGTCACTCCTTTACAGGATGTTGCAAATTGCATGTCAATATTTCGTGGAAACAATCCTCACATTATATGAACATAGGTCCGAAAATGCTCCATTACTGTACTTCAAGCCTCACGACTTACAGTGCATGGCAACGCGAGATGGATCATATTACTGCGGATACAATGCCTACCATACAATTAAACACGGTACTCACGGTATTTTCTTGCCAATAATAGCTGCAACGGTATTCCACAGCAACACGACCCATTCCTCACACAATACACTATACATTATGTACTGTGTACTGTAGCGCAGAAGTGCTGCATTTTTGGACCTATGTTCACATAATAATATTCCCGCTAAATGTGAGGACCGATCTTGCAAAATATTCTCATGCAATTTTGCAACATCCTATATAATGCAAAGGAGGAAAACTGATAATTATATTTGTCTCCTAGCCTAAGTTTCGTCACTACATTAAATACACTACAAATCGGAATAACATAATATTCTGTGATTACTAGTGTCTTTTTTTCTGTTTCAGTCATAGAATATTAGTTTATTCAATTTTGGAATGTCTACTCTGTTAAATTGTCATAAATAATAATTTACTGAATACACGTTTGCCTCTCATTCTGGCGGACTCGGGTTCATTCCCGACTCCCACCACCCTGATTTCGGTTTCCTATTGTTTCCCGAAATCGCTCCAGGTGAATGCTGGGACGGTTACTTAACACATGTTATTGCCGGTACCTCACCCAGTATATGTCTATGTGTAAAGGTAGTTTCTAACCATCTCTAACGAACTCCCTGTTAACAAGCCTTAAGAGGGCGTGGTACATAATGCAGGGCTAACAGCATCAGTTCAGAATTGCAGGTTTCTCGAAGCCAACTTGCAAAAATTAAAAAACAACAATTCCTGACAACAGTTTTTGCCAACTTTCGGAGCAATAGTTTTTCTCGAGTAACGTATATCTGAAGAACAATCTCTGACGGCGAACTCTCATACATTTAATTGCGGCGCAGGAGATCATGCTTAACAAATGAATCATTCCGGGTAAATGTTTGCTAATAAAGGCCGCAAATATAATTATGAAGGATTGCTGTTTTATAGTTTTCTGTACTGAGTATCAAAAAGTGTAGACCTCAATTGTAGAACTGGGCGCTTATTTATCTACCGCGTCCTCTTTAAGTCCAATTAAAATATTAAAACCTCAGCTAAAAGACCGCAGAATAGATTTTACAATAAATAGAGTTACGGGCGAGGTAATTTTTATAGGTTTTATTTGAAAGTTTCTTTCTCCGCCATAAACAGGCTGATATCAATCGCAAGGCATCACGAAAATCCTATTTACACAGCAGAAAATTACTGGTGATTAGTTCACTTTCGGGGATAAACAGTCAGTCTTAAATGGCTATTATTGCATTTTGACATTCTTTGTGCTCTTCAAAATTATTTCTTGTATTGTTTGGCCACCGTATTCTCGTAAACAAGCATGTTGACGTCCAATGCGTAGAAATGTTTCCAGTAACATCTTTGACTATCTAGTTCATGCTTAACCTTCCTATATAACCTTCATTACTTTTATTGCTATCTGAGTTTATTTAGTATCACATTTATTAAATTTCGCTAAAATCTTTAATATTTATGGTTTTCAGATGGATTTGATATAGTGGTGAACGATTGCTTCGCACATAATGGAGCCACCAAGAGAATACAGCTGATAGATCAGTATGGGTAAGTACCGATATTCTGGTATGTAGAGCAGTAAGTTATACTATAACACTATATACAGAGTGTCAAGAAACGAACGTATAATAAGCAGGCCACGTGAATCCTAGGCTGAATTGGAGACAAAAATGCTAGTTTTAAAATATTTTGCAACGACATTATGCACACACAATGTGCCAACGCAATACGTAGTTAGTCACCTTTTGTCCTTCACGTCCACATTTATTTTATGTACAGATACATCGATTAAACGTAGAATCATTTTGGACTGCTCAGGGTTTGAACCTGCGTCCATTATAGTATGGCCAGAACAGTAGTATGGTAAATAAATCTGTGTAGCGCAAGAGGCGACTTACTTCGTGATGTTGCCACATTGTTCACGTAAAATGTCATTGTAAAACATTTTTTCACTAATACCTTCATCTCCAATTTAACCCAGGATTCGCGTGGTATGCTTGTTAAGCGACCGTTTCTGAACAATCCTGCATACAACTGGGAATTTGAATTCCAAACCATGCTAACTCAAAAATTTAAGAATTATAAAAAAAAGTAATTTTTACGTTGTGCATTTATTTCTATCTGTAATATGACACTAATGGGAGTAAAACACTGTATTATATTTAGTAACATGTTTAGGATAGATATAAACGCATATGAAAAATATATTACTTTTTATTACAATTTCAAACATTTTGGAGTTAACATGGTTGAATTCAGGTTCCCAATTAAAAACTTATGGTATAAATTTAAAAATCTCTCTTTCTTCAGCCAAGATTATGGCTATAAAATCTTCAAACTTCAAAGTACTATTTCTGAACAGGTATCTACCAACCTTTGATTGGAATAGAGGGAACTGTTATCTACCAACCTTTGAATGGAATGAAAGGAAAATTCCAACTACCGCAAATAGTGAAAAGCACCCGGGCCAACATAGCTATAAACTAAATTTCACATGTTTGTTACACTTGAGGAAATATGACATAGCATCTATTTTTGATCGCAGGGCGAATTACGTGTACCAAATTGCACAAAAACTATAAAATTTTTCACTTTCTGTTACATTGTACCTACAAAATATCGGAAACTTTCGCTCGTTGAAATACAAAGAAACAGAACACTAATATAAGTACTTAAATGTACAATTTATATTTTTTATACGCGATAATTTATTTTCATTGAATTTTAAAGCCATAGTGCTAGTTAGGCCTAAAGTTAATAACTTTAAAATATCGCTGAAATACAATTTGTGCCAATACACCAAGGCCAGATAAGCTTCCATAGACATGTCTATAGTTTGTACTTTTACCTTACAGGGACTGGGTAAATATTATCGACTAAATCCAGACTTTGGGTATTAATTCTAGTGCTGCCTTTTTTTTCTCGCATTCTAGTTACAGATCAAATGTTTCTAAAACTCTGTATTTTATGATTTGCGAGGCTTTATTTATATGACGGTTATTTTGATAATGTATAAAGTAAGTTGACCGGATTTTGACGGAGAGTGATTTTAACTCAAGTATGTGCTATTACAATACATGTAGGCTGCGTTTGTAAAACTGAAGATTAAGTGAAATATTGTGGTCATACGTCATTGCAGGGCTATGTCGTCTAGTCTTAAAAAACCAAGAGGGAATCAAGAAAAATACAATAAATAATAATACAAGTTGAATTGGCTGTGAACAATAATTCGTAAATTATAAAACCAAGAAAATTACAAGAGGAATTGTGTCAAATCACACAAAATGTGAAATAAAAGGTAAAATTCAAAGCTCAAAACAAATGGCTGTGCGGGAAAAACCAACGAAACTGAGAAAATTCACGACACCAAAATTATTGACTGTCAGTCTGCCGTAAAGACGAGAACAGATGTCGGCTCAGTTAAACCACAGAAACGTCGCGACTAGTTCGTCTGCGATAAACTCCCGTGTTCTGTGTTTTCATCGCTGTTTCGTCTAGTCCTGTGAATGTAACGTCGCTGTCGGGTCATCCTATTTTGTGTGTAGCACTGCCTTCGGCTTAGTTTTTGTCTGTGCTGTCTTAACTTTGGTGTCCTAAAATGTCTCGGCTTTTAATTTTTTTTCCGTTTTGTTATTGGTTCTGAAACGTAAATTTTCTTTTATTTGTATTTTCTGTGATTTGATACAATTTATTTTGGAATAGTTTTTTTGAATTTCTTATGAATTATTTTTTTTACTACAGCCATTTTTACTTGCGTTTCCTTCTGATTTTCTTGATTCCCTCTTGGTTCTGTGAGACGACAATGCACAACAATGGTGAATGTCCACAACATTTCAGTAAACCATTTTCCCCCATTGCGAGAATCTTAAAAAAAAAACCCTAACAAAATGTGATGGAGAGATAAGGGTGTCGCAATCCGACGTAAGTAAACATAAGACACCTCTACGAGCAAACCGCTCAACATGAGTATTCTTTTTCTTATAGAAAATTTAAGAGGTGAATATTATTTTTGGGAAGTATGATTGAATGTTCAACGCATTTTTTTTTAATACGATTGGTTTTTAAGCCTAATACGGAAGTATGAGAAATATATTTTTAGCCTTTTTTAAGAAATTCAAACTCATGTTTCTTATAAACGTATTGACTTCTTAATCATAATAGCGAAGTGATTTGAAGTGTGGAGTATTTTCTTAGAGTGTGGAGTATTTTCTTAGATATGCAAGCATGTAACACAGTTTCGTTAAAAAAAGGAACAATCGCAATTCGTTGCAACATATTTTAAGCACAGACAAAGAAGCATCTTAAGTTTCAGGTTTCAATACTCGAACACGTTACTGATTTGTCAGGAATGGGACATTTATATTCCAAGGTTATGAGGTTTATTCAGCTTCATATTTCGGAAGGAAACAGCACACCACACCAATATCACCTTGTTAAATAGATATGTCGATAATGTTGGTTTACTTGCAATGCACGCGTAATTAATAGGGCCTCGATTTTGTCGCGAAAAGATTTTTGCCCCACTTTGTTTCAGTGTCTCTCGTGTACATCGGCAGCTGTGCTTCATGGTTATTGGCAGCATGTCTTCGTTCAGACACGTCCCTCATTTGACTGCACCAATCAGAATAAGATTATTGTGACTCCTTACGTATATAATTTGCCAAGGCAAGTGAGAGTAAAATTATCCAATTACGGGCGATGTAGCAGACCTGTGACGTGCACATGACGCATCAAAACCAAATGTTGCAAAAAACTTTTCACCATAAAATCGAGGCTCTAAAATGTTATTTCACTCACTTTTTGCTAAGGTCATTACAGCGTAATTTTTCTAAACATTTGATGTGCTATCTTTTAGAATTGACGACAAAATAATTATACTAACGTTTCAATTATGTAGTTAAGTTTTATTTTAAGCGAGAATTGCATTTATATTGGTCGTATTCTTTCTGGAACTCCAGAAATTAGCAAACAATACATTCCTAAAGTGACTTTACTTGCCCTAAATGGAAATTATATTAGTATGATATTTGAGAGAAGGTTGGTTATCAGATCTGAGAAAGTGTTGATAATTTTTAAGCCAGGTTTGCTTGTGTGCAGCACAGTATCTCAGTCCCTACACTAGAAGCCATATTGCCATCTGGTTTCTGAAGATTCCAAACATTGACAAGGTTGCGAGTTCAATTCCTAAGTTAGGCAGCTATATTCGTAATGTTTCACACACTAACCGAAAATGCAAAATATGTGTACCCGACGAAACACAGTAGTTATGTAAAGATAGCATCTGCAAAAACCATATCGTAGTACAAGGTTTGTAAAGATTTACACGCAGCATCTATGTAAGTTCGCATGTATCAAAACGGGAGTGTTAAAACATTTTGCATAACGTAAGGTGTTAAAAAAGTGTTTCAATACGCCTTGTAAGACGCAACTTGCCGTACACGGTCGTACTGACAGTTGCGTACGCTCAGCATTTGTGTTATGTATCAACTTTCTACTGTGTTTTTATTTAGACGCGAGTGTGCGTGCATATGTATAATTTAACAGTACTTCGTAATATGTATAAGAAAAACAACAGTTAATAATGATTTGTTGTGTATTTTTATAAATTTCTCGGAAAAGCCCAATGTAATTTCAGTGTGAACGATTTGATGCTCGTAAGACAGCTGGCTATCTTTATTTGTACATGTATCAACAGTCCTTCACATGTATACAATTGTACTCACTCACTTCCACAAGCCCAGACATGATGCGCTAACATAGCGTTACTGTGGAACGTGCGCCGCCATAGTGAATGTAATATAAATGTTATAATAACTTTAGTTTCTGGTTTAATTTTGCACGTTTGGCCATGGCAGGGCGTAAAATATTACGCGGTGGACAGTTTTAGTTCAACATAATAATATAGTTTCATTGTGAAAAGTGAATGTGGGGCAATGTACGTTTGCAACGCCACGAGATAAAAGTAATGTACGGGTTACATTAAAGTTGCGTGTAAACTTCCTGATTAAGTAATATTTAACCATTTCTAGTGCCCAAAACGTATGAAAACGTGTATGTAAAAAAGCTGAGACACGTGGTAAGTAAAGTGCAAATGGCGGCGAATATTTGATGTCAAGTGAAGGAAAGCTGAAAATGGTTTCAGATGCCCCGTGGATGACAAGCTGATCAGCAGGTTCCGAGGCTCGTGGAGTGAGACCGGTGTCTTCGAGACTCAGGTGTTTGCCTACATGAAGACGTTCCGCTTCACCGGCTCTCCGGCGCTCTACATCGAGTGTGACGTGCGCATGTGCCACGGCCGCTGTCCGGTGAGTGACGTCATAACTCCGTCTGCTTCTCAACTAGGAAAACTACCTCCTTATTACCCCCTCGAAGCTCCAGTACTTGCCAGATTTAAAATTAAGAACGTGGGGAACGTGCATTAATAGTTAATCTGAGTCACCAACCATTTTATTGCACTGCAAATTATATTAATTGTCGCGTGAATTTTCTCAACGACAGCTACTCTCCACACTCTTTACTATTATCTATTGTACGTACCCCACGTTTTTCATTTTAAATCTTACTAGTATTTTGATAGCTATTAATAATTCACAGTCATACATTTTCAGGACTATCTGTATGCGGTCAGAAATCTTTAATGGGTTATAAATCTGCAAGGGGGTATGAGAAATTATTTGATACTTAGTCTGTTAAAAAAAAGTGGAGCGCATGCAATAGATAGTAATTGATGGACAAATAATTCACCTCAGAAACTACCATTTTTATTGACCTGCAAATAATATGAACTGTAGTGATAGTTTTACCAATGACAGCTGTCCTCTGCACACTTTACTATATTCTTTTGTATGCGCCCCACAGTATTCATTACAAATTTTACAAGCATTTGCATAGGATAAATTAATTTATACGTTTAAGTCTTTAAAAAAATGACGTATATGAATTTTTTTTATTTTTCTGCGTATTTGTCTTGTGTGTGTGAAATTTTGCAGTCGATCTAAACAAGCCAATTCTGTATCGCACATATAAACAAATTAACAGACAGACAAAAATGTGAGTAGACATTGCAGTGTCATCTAGTTCTCGGCTATTTGTGAGGTTTGAAGTATCTTGTTCATCTGGAAGTTAGTTTAAACACGATTGCAAATTTACAGATAATACAAGCAAAGGGACAGTCAAGATAGCAAATAAATAAAAACATGGTAAAAATATATGGTGCCGCCCCAGACATGCTGAGTTTGTGTGTGTGAGCCAGTAGCGGCCGGTGATATTAAATTGTGGGTGTTCACACAATTATGCGAACGCCGAACACACATGCACAATCACAAAAAAAAAAAGATATCCTACCTTACTGCATTCTTGAAGTTCGTTTTGGAGTCAGGTAATCTGTGTTGGTGCGACACCGTAGCTTTTCTAAATGAGGCTGATCAGGTCCTAAATCTTTAATTGC
>PNEQ01000037.1:11075-83381 GCA_003012365.1 Medauroidea extradentata
ATGGGAGATGCAAAGCAAAGTGGCTGACATCTGGTGGTGAACTTCTGAACCTTCGGAATGGTGATACCGACTGCAGACGCTATATTGTACACGTGTGTAGCGAAGCTATTTAATGTCTAAAAATAAATACTAGGTTGCAAAAATACTGTTCCTCGTTGTAAAAATAAAAGAGATTTATTAAAAATATGTTTCTATATGTATATAAAGAGCAATGTCGATAGGTAACAGTGTAAAAATATATATAGTTACGACTACCGAGTGTTGTCATTTTCACACATCGCAACGTCTGCCAATCTAATTGTATTCATACTATAAACATTAGTCTCCAAACTAATTCTGTATTCCCTATTTGCATTTTCTTTTCCAATTTCTGTATGTATTGTAGTAAACACGTTGCTTTCATTATAACTGGTTTATTTAGAACTAACGAGGTTAAGCCTAACCTCGTCCATTTATTGAATACTAAATTGTTGAAATTATATAGTCGTAGACGTGTCTATTCATTTGTAAGCGTTAAAATACAAACTTAGCATGCGTGTCTTATTAAAAATAATATTCCGTTTTATGTTTATTTTTGAAACGTATATTTTTTTCCTACAAAAAATGTTACAAAAAATTTTTCGAAGCTACGTTTGCGGAACGTTCCGTAAATATCCAGTAACGTTAAATTATAAGCTCATAGTATCCCTGTTTTATATAAAGTAACAGTCTACTTGCAATAACGATAATATTAATATATGTTGTAACAACATGAACTAACCTATAAGCATTCTAAACGGACAGTTTTCGTGCGCACAAATTTTAATCAATTTTGTACTTTTCCAAAAAAGATTATATTACATTTTGTTCTTATAAATTGTATTTTCCGCATAACAAGATCGTTTACTGCTACACTCTCTCCATGCGGCTTTATTCCGCGTCTCTTCTAATGCACACTTCAATGAATAATATGGGACATATTAAACAATTTATTACATAATGTGTATTAAATAGTTCATCGTGCTCAATGTTGGTTTTATATACAATAATTTAAGCCTGCATTTATCCACACGAGCCGTTAAAAATGAAAATACACTCGCGTTTCCATTGCCATGCATACGAAAAATACGTTTCTATCACCATTCCGGCCGTCTGCAAGGCGCGACAGTGCTGCTCCTAGCGTTGCTTTGCATCTCCCATACGTCTCCTATGGAATCAAGCAGTGAGATTGTTCTATTTGCATAGTACACATTCTGAGAGTTGAGACAGAGCGTTGTTATTGTACGAACGTTGAATGCTACTATGGTAGTTGTGGCTACCCAGTATTTCCTGCTTCGTGTTGTGCAGGTATTTAGAATCAAGTAGTATGGTTAGTCTTGTTAATTACTAGATACAAGTTAATGATACAGGATGAGTCGGAAGGAAAGGTACATGCTTTGAGAGGTGATAGTACTGGTGATTCTGAATAAAATGTTTCTAATCAACATATGCCTTTTTCTTAATAGTTTCAGAGAAACCGAATGAAAACAAGGAACGGAATAAGTGCAGGTGAAGGGAAATCACGCTACTGTTATCTTATGTTAAGTGTAGTTTTGTACATTTCCACGCGGTGGTGCTCTAAGCATGGTGCAGTTGTTTACCTCAGTCCTACAGTGCTTTCCCTATTTTTTTCTGTCCATAAATCAGTGTTAAAGTTTAATGTGTACGGTTGTACACACTGGGTCTGAAAGGGCTAGTATTGGGAATTACAGTGTTGCTTGGTCACCGAGGTCACCTGATCTTACCCCATTGGATTACTGTGTGTGGGGTTGGCTTAAAAACGAAGTCTACACGCGCAGGGTGGACACAAGAGAGGAACTTATCGCTCGTATTTACCACACTTGTGCTCAAGTAAAGCAATGTTCTGATGAGCTCAGATCAGCAACACAGCAGGTGTCTTATCAGAGCAGCAAAATGCATTGAAGTTGGTGGTGGCGTGTTTGAACATGTTTTGTGAGGAAATGTGCACAATTAAATAAAACATACGAGATAACAGTATCGTGATTTACCGTCACCTGCACATTTCCGGTTCCTTGTTTTCATTCGGTTTCTCTGAAACGGTTAAGAAAAGGGCATATGTTTATTAGAAACATTTTTTTCAGAATCACCATTACTATCACCCCTCAACGCATGTACCTTCCCTCCCGACTCACCCTGTATTGTACATATGTTGAGAACTATGAATGAAAGTTACTATTTGCTTCGTATTATTCAAGTACTGATAACTCGTCTTACCGAAATCTAGTAACTAGTGTTTCCAGTAACAGGCATTGAAAATACTCAATATCTCAATACTTCAGTATGGCATGTGGAGCAGGTGTAGCGGATGGTCGCTGGCTAAGAGCAGTGTTTTGATGATAGATATTGATGTGTGACAGAGCCAGCCGTGTCACTGGAGGAATGGTGCCAAGGCAGTGAGCAGGAGGTCAGCTGAAGGAGGTGGCACTGCTCAGCCCAGGCTACAGTCGGAGAATGTCAGCCTCTTCCAATCGCTGCGCGTGCTGCAAGACGGCGAGACAGACGGAGATGCTGCACCATACAACAGTCAGTATATCTTGCACCTACCTATGTTACATGCTTCGTCCCTACCTCGCAAAGGCAAGACGCACCACATTTACTTAATTTCCGTTCATGCCAAATGAGATGGACAAAATAGAGCACTTAGGACCCGCATTTGGACGAACCGTGGCTATGGCAATACTGCCAATTTTAATAACTCTTAAAATTCATTGTCTTTATAGGGGGTGACTTTCGACACTATTACACTGTTTATTATTATTATTTTCTGTATGTATTGACCGTAAAACATTAATGTAATTTCACTTAACCATTCATTATTTGTAATTCGTTGCAAGCAAATGTATTTCTTCAGGGTTGCCATATGTGACTCAGCAGACCGTATTTCTTTGACATTTCATGTATAACAATTTTGTCTAAAGGTATAAACAGATTTTCGCAAGTGGAAATCGTGCGGACAATGTTGCTGGTTTTTCTCGGAGGTCTCCCATTTCCTCCATACTTCTCCTTTCGTTGCTTCTCTATTGTAGGCCCTTGCTACATGTCATCCCTCCGGGTACGCAAATGCCTATAGGCGTCCAGTAGTAAGTCTGCATCCGAGGACTCAGGTCTCCTTTCCATTCGATATTGTTTAACGGCTTGATACTGTTCTAGTACAAACTGTAGTGGTCTGTCCACTAGCCTCTCATAAAGGCCATCTGGGTTTGATTCCCTAAGAGTTTCTCCTGATTACACACATGGGCAACTTGACAACAATTTGACAAACATTGCAGTTAGCCGACGCGTTTTCTCGGGGGTCTTAAGTACCCTCCCACTCCTATAAGTTCTACCATTACTTCATGCTCACATTATATCATCTTCATTATCACTCACCCAACAAACTTCACGCCAACTTAGTGCCAAAAATTAGTTACTATATTTCAGGTAGATAATTCATTTTTGTACATTACATCTTATTTTCAATGTTTTGTGCAATTCAATATAACCTACTCAATGAATCATTGTGATAGACATATGCCATAGCAGAATTAGTGTCGTTTCAGAAAACTCACAAAAGACATAAAAGATTAGATGTAGTCAAAAACACATATATTTCTCGTAAAGAATTATGTCAAACCACAAACAAAACTGACAGGACAGCCCACTTAATAATGTGCACCAACAATAAATAATAAAAGTGTAACCAATAACTGAGAAGATGATGACACAAAGAGTACGACAGAAAAATACACAAGCAGACAAAGAAAGATTACCTAGCGTATTTGGCTGTGAACAAAGTGACAAATGTGTTGAACTTTACGTATCGTCGACAGAGAGGTAATTAGAGACGTCTAAGTGTATACATACAAATTGACACACGTGACAGAAACTGGGGAAGGAATCGGCCATGGCCTTTGTTAAGGATTCATCACAGCATTTGCTGGGGTGGTCTCTGAAAGCAAGATGAAAAGACAGGAAATTGAACCCACGCTCTCCCAAGTACGAGGCCAACTAATCAGATGTGTTCATGTACCCCAACAGCCCTACTAACTTGTACGTGTTGGTTTTTATCTGACTGCACACAAGTCAATTGTACGCTTGGGATATATAAATGTTTTTGTTGGCGCCATTGTATTAATTTGTTTGTAGGTTACGAATACAACCTACCAAAATATCACCCTAATCATGATTGATCAGTCCATGTATGCAGCAACTACGCATGTTTTGCTATTGTACACCCGATTACATTATGCATGGTGTGTTTTGCTTACATGCCAGGTGCAGTAACATAATCCCAGCCATTATGAATTCATATTCCTCTCAAATGGCATGTATGACATGTTGTAATATTCCGTAATGAGTGCGTAAGTGGATTTAGTCAGTATTGATCAGAAAAATTCTAACGTTTTACAATTGCTCAGTAAAATAACACGAGTTCGTAATACAAAATAAATAATTTAGCAAAATACTCCTTAACTGTTACGTGATGAAACACCGATAGCGCTTACTGTAATTAAAATATTAAAAATTCAATGTATTGTAAATGTGAATGGCATTTTCGGACAAAATGGCATTTTCTGTTGCATACGTCTCAATACTCATAAAATTTTCGTCAGATTTTTGACTTTCCGTACGCAACGAAAGTTGTATGCAATTCAAGGGTGGCCACCCCTGTTATTAACATACGGTTATGGCGTAAGGTTTGAACGAAAACTTGCTGTGAGATTACAGATCTCGATAAAATAAATTTACGTTCTAGGCTTTGTCCTTTTATCTTACATTATTAAAATTTTTTTCAGAAAGCACTGTTTCAAATTTTAATTTTCAAGAGCTTATTGCTGCCTTAATATTCAATTTCAGTGTTAGGTGTCCTCTGCGATTTAAACAGGTTTCGTTGACATGTTTATGTGGTTTTGTTGGCACTTAGTTCTATAATGAGTTTTATGATAATTTTCTAATAAAAAAGTTAAATACTAAGCATTGATTAAAAACGATCAAAGGATCAGATCCCAAAGAATTTTGTTCATGGGTTTACTATGATTTCAAGAAATGCTTAGATAAAAGGGAAATTGTGTTTAAACAGAAGAGTTATTTCAAGTCACAGATGAAAAGTCATCAAAAATATTTTTAAAAGTTATGGCACTGGCGCTGCCTTACGATAACAGCGTGTCCAGAAGATTCTACTCAGATTTAACAGATAGACTTGTGTTATAAAAGCTGTTCAATGGCCCCAAGTAATTTTTGTTTCAAGAAAAGTAACCAAAGAATTTATGTATTTGTAATAGCCTTTTCAGTTTCCCAATTTAAACCTAAAGCTAATTTTTGAACAACCTAAAATTTTGACAATGAGTTTTATTTGTGATCCATTTTAGATATATGAAAATCTTGGTGCGTCTATACTACTGCGTCATAAAACGGTAGGGTTATGAATGAATTCCTCTCAGGGATGCTCCTATCGACGGGAAGACAACGTATAAATTCAATGACTAGCTGCTAGAGGCTAGGAGGAGGCGTGAGGCGCGTGACATAGTTCCTCTCTTCCCAACATTGGACACACACTAATCATATAGTTAGGAGAACACCAAAGAGATTATGTGTACAGAGCACGCATTTGTAGTGTTTCAATGTGTAATCAGGGTTCACAGGACTTCATAAGGCTTAATCAATCCTAAATGTGTTAATATACAATTTTAGGTATATAGAAACCCATATATAGGATTGATTAAGCCTTACATACACACATACATACATATATATATATGTGTGTGTGTGTGTGTGTATGTATGTAAGAAAAATCAATCCTAGACAATAGTTTTGCCAACTTTCTGAGTAACAATTTTTTCAGCGGACTTATTTTAGAGCTTAATCCATGACGCCAAAATCTCTCCTAATTAATATGCTGTACAAGAAATTAAGGTTAACAAAGTTTCACTCAGAGAAAAGGTTTGCTCTTATAGTTGGCAAATACCATTATCTAAAGTTGTTGTATATAGTATATTTTATTGACTTCTAAACTTTTTTTTTTTTTACTTTTATTCATATGCCGTTTTCTATTAAAATTAATATTACTCCTTAATTGATACATTTTATAAAGATAATTATTACAAACAAAAGGTATTCTGTGTGACATATCTTAAGTAATAATACTATATTGATAAACTTTGCGCAGTTTTATGTTTAAAACTAATGTATAAAATAAATGTTGTGACAAAATTAACATTGTACAAACATGAAATCATGAGCAAATAATTCTGTTAGAAAAAATTATTCTGTGCCGTTTTTAATGTATGGTTTCAGGATATACGTGTGTAGTGTGTGTTTTACAGGCACTCTGGCAGACCCCAACAGCGTCTGCATGCGTGTTGGAGCCTTCACCGCACTCCTTGGTGAGTAACTGACACATTCACCAGCGCACACGTTGTCCGAGACAAGATAATACCTCACATCTCATTAGCAATCGTTCATTGCAAGCATATGTGCGCTAAAGGCGTTGTCACTTGGGCGGCCGTAGAACATTCCAGGAACTGTACATGGAATGTTCTGGAATTCATGGCCGGATATTTAACGAGCGGTAGATAACGCAAAACGAAGCATTTAAGCTGGATTCACAACCACCACTTAGCGTATGCGCATACGTAAAGTGTAAAAGTAGAAACACCGAGTGTGCATGCTAGCATTCACATCCTCGCGTAGCATGCTTAACAGAGTTGATCAACTTTCTACTTCGTACGTACGTACGCTAAGTGGTGGTTGTGAATGCAGCATGCGAGAACGTATGACTCAATTAAATATTCATTTATAGTAAGACAACATTTATCTTGTGGTCATAAATAATTTAATTCGCTTCATAAACTAAAAATAGTGTACGATCATCTATTACCGACATTTTGTTATGACATGAACATTATTCGCGCATGTCTTGATTAAATGTTGTTATGAATCCAATCTCTAATACTTAGCGTACATTTGTCCAGAAATGAGGCCCAACAAAGGTGTATGGGCAACCATAAGTGAGCAAAATGTAATTCCGTGCACTTCGAGGCGCCAGTCTAGTGGCTGAGGAGGCAAGATAACTCAGCCGAGTAGGAGCAAGGGCATTGTGGGTTGCAGGTATCTAAACGCATGATCGAATTAAGAGAGTAAAACACTGCTCACCTTCCGAGTCATTTACAGACAAATGTTTACTGATAATAAATGCTTGGTTTTGCATTGTGTACCGCTCATTCAACTTATGACCACTTATTCCCGAAGATCATATATACAAATATGTAACCACATACACCTGTATACACAGCTTCTCTTTCAGATACTCTATTTATACGTATGCATTTAACATTTAAGGTTGGTTCAACCATTAAGAATCATGTGTAATCTGATTTCCAACACCGACTTTGATCCACGATCATCGCTATATTTGGCTGCATGATTGTGGTATTTGAAGTCAAATTAAGATCAAACTGGACTTCATTTAAAAACTTCTAATTTATGCTGTAAAAGGGACACGATCTATGAGCATTCATATAAGCACTTCAAGGCGTAAATGTTCGCCTAAATGCAAATTAGCAATTTAAAACATGTTTTATGCAAAGTGATAAAAATGTACGAAATATATTATTATTTCTTTGACTTATAGTAATGCAATAAATGCCCATTTTAAAACACAGGCTTCATTCATGACTTTCCATTTTAAATAGTATACGTACTTTTAACAGTTCTTGACAAATCATTATGTCTCATTCCATCACAGCAGATCAGTCTATGATTTAAAATAATTAGTTTGATAACAAACTTTATGAGTCTAATGAACACAATTCTCTTTTTAACATAGTATACAGTTGAACTGCAATGCCAATTTTAAACTGATTTGCTAAAATAAGGCTATGAAGACAGTCATAACAGTATAACGTCGCTGTAGCCAACTTAAATACGCCCCGTTTTCAGACATAAAATAAATATTTGATTAGTGGCATCTTGAAATTTAAATGTGTTAAGAATCAATTTAATAATTTCCTTAATTTTTTAAAATACGTTGCATATAACGCAATGCTCCACTAAAGGAACCCATACACAAACTTTAACAGGTGTTTGCTGAGGTGAAAATTCAATGTTCGATGCAGGGAACCCATGGTCTATCTCACATAAGAAGCGCTGCAGACGCTTCTAAAGTTTGAGTAAATATGAAAGATTTTTGTAATATTTACGAAACTACTTTCTTGACAGAAACAAATTTCTGGTTACAAAATAGTTTTACTGAAAGAAATAATAACGTGAATGATTTGTACATTTAGCACACCTCAATCACATTGAAAATCTTTGAAAAATGTGTGACAGTAAAAAGTTGCTATTTTTGATCCAACATAATTAAATGGTGGAAAATTTAGAAAAATAAATGTCTCTTACAAAAACTGTTTAACGCTCATCCTTTTAGTACAATCATTAAATGTTCGACTTCACAGAGAAGCGCTATTGCCTACCAGATATTCAACCAGGAATTACTGACCGTGTGTTCCGTGCAAATTGTAGCTGCTGTGCTTTCCAGCGAGTTTAAATAATACATTTGTTTACGTACTACTAAAGACATCCTCCTTGCGTCCCTGCATACCAATACCCCCTCCTCCTTCCTTGTCATGTGTGTTGCATACCCCTCGGTAATATGGTTGTACATCGCTAGTGTTCCCCGGACGCATTTCACCATGTGCGCTACACAGTTTGCTTACCTGTCGGCATTGCGATAATGCTAATAATGTTATCTCAGAAATGGTTTGTCAGCATGTTCAGACAAGTGCACCTTTTTTGTTCTTTGTGCCATTCCTGTCTTTTATTCGCTATGATGGGTTGCTACAAGCGCACAGGTACAGATATACATGCGTAATAACAGAGGCAACGTCATGTTTCCAACGTATGGGATGGAATGTTGTTCACATTCTGTTACCTGAATACGTTTTATCATGCGTCTGAATTGAATCCGGAAGATCAAGGTTTCATTCGAAGTGGTGGTTAATTTATCGTCACTTTACTTGTTCATCAACACAACCTTTATAGGTCATTCGGGATAAAGTGAGTACTATAGATTTAACCTCTGAAAAAAATCACTAGCAGTTACTGCATATAAGTCACCATTAGCAAGAGTTACTTTACGGCCGTGCTAGAATCGCCGTAAGAAATAACCGTAAAAATCAAACAAACACTTTTCAGAGATACATGCTACAACACACCGTATCGCTACTTACCCGCCGTAAGACAGTAACAGGGATATAAACTTGTCAATTTCTTACGTTGCAGTTACGGTTATTTCTATACGGCTACTTTACGGTCAATGTAGCACGGGCTTTACTGCTTGTATGGTTGGTAGCGATTCATTGCATGCAGTTCCATGTATTTTCCTATTTGAATACAACATTAGTGAAGGAACATCAAGATGAAATCGACCTCTCTGTATTTAATATACTTCAAAATATTTATTTATGATCTTGCTGACATTCCTACTTACATTATAATTAAGACTCAATTGGCGCCAGAAGAATGCGATGCTATCGCCGACCTCAGGTCATCTTGTTTGTTACCGCTTGCTCCGCGCTTCAGATAGTTCAATATTCCACCCGACAAGTGGCATCAGAGTTAGGTTCTCGCAGTTTTTTCGCCGCTCCGCCAAGTTGCCTCATTTGCGTGAGTTTGTCCATTGTGCGTATATACACATTCAAAAGTATTGTAAATTACTGTGAATATCATTGCCAAATGGTGTGAAACCATCGGTGTTTTGTAAATTATGTCTTACGTTTGCCAGCCTAGAACCAACATACTTTTTACTTCATACATTAAGAAAATACGTTATTTATTGTTTCTGAAGTGCGTCGTCGTTGTTCGTGGCAGTAGAACTGAATGAAACTTGAATTCTTGAACTGCGTGTGTCATGTCTGTTTTTAGTGGTGGTTTTGAGTTACAAATTCAAACAAAATATGCTCGCATTTACGAGATTCGTAACGGTAATAGTCCGTGTTGTATAAATTAGTCGATGGACAGAAATCAGTATTGTAAGATATTAACTCGCAAGGTATTTATAGCCAAGATTATTTTTATTATATCTTATATTCAGCCCCCGTGCATTTAATGAGTAGATATAGTAGCTAAAATTTATCACAGCAGTTTAATGTAGATGTAAACATTGTACGATCCTGTGTAAATAAAAGCACGTGGCAATATTTATGTTTACATTCGGCGGAAATATATAAACTGGCAGAAAATATAAATTAATAAGGGTCTTTTTGAGTGATCACTTTATTCTGAATCACCTATAACACCAAATACTGTTCATGTTGTGGACATTGCCTCAAATTATTTTTACGTTAATATAAAAATTGCATGTTATACAGAATTTTGGAATCTTACTAGGCTTAATATTTTGAAAATTCAATCATATTAAAATATAAATTGGTGAGGATAAGAAGATATCCACTAATAAAATTCAAGTTAATTTTTTTTTATATAAAATACTGTAAAAAACAGCAAATCAACCGACAATTTTTACATTGTTTAGTATTGCAGTACAGTGAGGTTACTTTTCACCACAAGGTTAATTTCTTATGTACGAAAATTCTAAGACACCCTTCATTCTAAAGTTTTGTTTATTATTAAAGCTACGAACGATGAAGTCTTCAATAGTTTGAGATTCTGCAAATCTTTATTTACAACGAAAGTTTTGGTGCAAAGTAACCCCTTTTTTGGGAACGAGATTTAAACCTTACGGTAAAGGCATAGAGAAAAAGCATTTATTTACAGCTGAAATATGTAATTTCAAAAACTAAATTCAAAACATTGTCATCATGAGACAACACATTAACTTACAGAATAAGAGAATGAAGGTATGTTGGTAACGTATAAAACCCTGAAAACTAAACGGCTAAACATACACAACAGCCCACAAAACGTCACCTACAAACAAGAAACACAGGGGTAAAAATCCTGTAAAAGAATACAAGTTTTTTTGCTGCCATGTGATATGGCAATCACCATAACAGCAAATGTTGGTACCAGTACCGTATGTTCCTACCTACTGAGAAAAAAGTGCTCATGGTGCAAGTGATAAGCAGCTACAGTTCATTTTAAAAGACGCACGCTGCAGCCACTTTTAAAAGCTCACGAGGTCAGGGAAGATCATCCAAAATTTCAGTTTAAAGTGTTCGAAACATAATCCAAGTGAAATTTACTCTACACCTGACAGCCTCTATATAAAGCCCGTGCTACATTGACAGTAAAGTAGCCGTATAAAAACAACCGTAACCGCACCGTAAGAAATAGACAGGTTTCTATCCCTGTTACGGTCTTACGGTGGCTAAGTAGCGGTACGGTGTGTTGTGGCATGCATCTCTCAAATTTGTTTGTTCAATTTTTACGGTTATTTCTTACGGCGAATCTAGCACTGCCTTAAGCTCCTTACTTACCTTACTTGAGAACCGGTTAAGTGGCAGTTTGCAGGCAAAAGTCGCCATTTGCCGTGAAATAAAAATGTTAACAGTAGCTACACATAACCAAAACCACAACGAAATTAAACCAAGCACAAAATGTTAAAAAATTCGAAGAAACAAGCATGAAACTAATACAGTAGTATATTTAATGTAAATAAAATAACGTTTAAAGAATGTGCTGAGGACGATGCATTTTTCAAAATGTTTAGCATGTATAAAATATTTTTTTCTCGTCCTCCTGAAATTGTTCATTAAATTCCGATGATCGACAAATCCTGGACATGTGACTGAGATAACCTATCCTACTGCAGCAAGTGAGCTTTCGAAAGCTTTTGACTCCCGGCTTCAACCATCCTGTTTTCGATTTTCCTTGGTTTCCCTAAATCAACCCAAGCAAATTCCGGGACGGTTCCTCTAGCTCTTCCTGCTCTTGTGTAATGTTGTGTGTAACTATCTCTTAAGACCTCGCTGCCAACAAGATATAAAGCCCGCTGAAATAAGAATAATATGTGTACGTCAGCAGTGATTACGATACTGCATTTGCAATGTGCCATTTTATTAGAATTGGGGATAATCAGTTTAGTGCCCGAACAGTCACATTAGCGACTACAAAATTTATCTTCTAGTTCTTTATTTGATCAAGAATATGCTTTTGTTTCCTTTCTTTTGAAAATGTGGTCCGGTTTTGGCACCCAGGGCAATGGCCTGATCGCCCTTCCTTCTAAGACGGACATGTGTTTATGAATGTGTGTTGTGTATAAGTGGTTCTGTCAAATAATTTGCTGAGGTTATTACTTGCTCAGTTACGTTACCATTTTTGGTCACTCACAAGGTTAAGTCTAAAAGCCTGCAAACAATTCAGGGTCTCGTGACATATTGGACTTATAAAGATGTACATAGTTAAACTTTGCCTTATTCAAGCAAACCTCACTGCCTTTACCTCAGAGCTATGGCTAGAGCATGAACATGGAATTACTTCTTAAATTATATTATGTGTAGCTCAGTACCTGCCGAACATACACATCTGCCACCAGCGACTTTTTTCTTTATTTAGGTGCAGACCACTTCACTGTAGGGTATTTTACATAGTTTCTCGAATGGTATGAAACCAACAAATTAATATGTATTATAATTCTCAAAATAATACTTGAAAACATATACTCATTACTTTTATACACATTTTTAACCCTATAGCAATAATTTCTCCATCTCAATGCAGAAAATGGTTTTTGTCTGAAAGTGACACCATGAAAGTTGACCGAGCCCACGGTCGTAGAAGAACAGGTCTGGACACTCGCCTATCTACCAATGTATTTTGCTAGACCCCCTTGTTGTTTGGCTGTAGTTCGTCAAGTTACTGAGAACGTCGTACTTTTGGCACTGTTTTCCGGCTGGTCGGACTCAAACTATGACCACTTTTTTCCATTGTTAACATTATAAAGTAAATAAAGATTTCTGGAGCCATGATTTTAAATTGTGAGCGAAGGAAGTGGGCGGAGTTTGAAGCGACCGCCCTAACAGCAGCGCCAAAAACGTATAGCATTGTCGTGAACTTAGTGAACTGCAGCCAAACAACAAGAGGGTCGTTTCCAGGCGAATGTCCAGACCTGTTCTTCTATGACCGTGACCGAGTCCTACCGAATAATTTAACATGTATATCCCTAATCTTGCTTGCACCAGGGCTCCGAGGTATATGCAGCCTTTGTATGCATGAGTGTGTGTGGCAAGACTACAGCTGTGCATGTTTGCAGGCGTGGGCTGCGTGGCACTGAGCCTGCTGGGAGTGGCCCTGGGTGTGCTCTGCTGTCGACTGAGGAGGCTCAAGTGTCAAGACGATGTGGTTGCCATGGCCAAGGAGACGGCCAGCATGGCGGGCTCGACGTTCGGCCACGCTGCCTTCATGACACACAAAGGCCGCATCAACTGAGAGCGGCACCTCACCTCGCTACATACTTGCTAGCCAGCCTGGAGACGTGCACGGAGGACCGGCAGGCCCGCTTCTCCTGCTCGTCTCTGGACCACGTCTTGCTTCGTGGCGCGAGTCATCGTGCGTGTCTGCACCCGACATCAACGAGTCTACAGAGACAAATGTTCCGTCATACTCTTACATCGACTCAACCTGAGAATTCTCTACACAGCTGTGCGGTGCACATTTTTTAGTAAGATCATCTTTTTCCTTTCGCTGTAACTATATTTTAACTTCAACTTCTGATTTCTTCTACCAGCTATAACACAACCTGAGAACATACTCTTTGGTCAATAATTCTTCAGTGTGACTTAATTCTGCTATTGTTACAAGCACTCGCCATTATACCAGTCCCCCAACTATTCATGACGAGTGATCTGTCATGCAATACTGTCACATTTGAATCTCCTTAGGTACTATAAAAACTGGAGTCCTAGCTGGGGTAGAGATGTTTCAGCAGTAACAGCAGTTTCCTTTCCTCTTAAATCACTAGGTACTGTTCCCAGGGGTTATCTCTACATGCACACTAGCTCTCGCATAATACAATATTTCAATAGTTACACGTATCACCGTTTTCTGAACCACCACTGTCCCTCTGCCAGTCTAACCAAGAATCTTTTAACTTTCTCATTCACTATTCCATAAATGAGAAGCTCTGGATGATGTCCCTTCTCTCAATTTCTGTTGGTAATATTCTGGTGTTAATTAAGTTCAGTACTGTAGTTTGGCGACCTGAGCAACGCAGAATCTTAAACTAGGAGCTTGGCTCCTATTGGACTACCATTCCCACAAACAAAAGTCAGGACAGCATCTGCCTCACATAATCTGAGTGTGCTGTCAGAGGTTCATATTCCCCACAGTAGTAAACCTGAATTGAAGATAAGGTGCTGTTGCTGCTGACCTGATAACATTACTGAGACACAATGCAGAAATTAAGACACAAATAAATTTATTTCAAGGTATGAACACATTAAATATATCCACAGGGATAGGTAAATTTACTACTGATTTTTGAGGACTGTAATCTAAGCAGAAGCACTAAAGAGAAAAGTAGCCACTGAAGAAGGCAGCGTGTATAAGTTAACAAAAAGTGGGCATCGATCCTATCTGAATGTACGGAGTTTAGGAAAACTACAGCCCGCTCAAGCATATCTCATGAGCTGTCAGCCAATGCTACAAGCTGCATTCATGCTCCACAGGTTCTTAAAGCTTCTTAATACATGGTACCTTTCGTTCGTGCCTCACACGTTTGCGGTAGCATTCAGGAAGGGGCACAGGTAATTGTTCAACCTTGTTAATAACATTTTCATAAAATATATTAAAGTATCAGTCTTGTAAGGTTAAACAAGGCATTGCAGAACGTCACTTGAAGTAAAACAGATAATGGGGTGTCAAAAAATTGTCTCATTCCTAAAAAATTAAACAAGGTTTACTCTAATGCTGATTACGTGTGTCAACAACAATTCAAGTAAAGTACGTTCATAAGTTGTTGGAAATGAGCAAATAAACAGTTTATAGTAGTCTAAAAACTCAAGTAACTTATTTTTATAAACACATCAATGTGCTCTTTGTTATGAACTGTGACTTGTTACAACTGCCATTTTTTCACACTTAATGACATTCCATTCTTGTAATTATAGTTTACATGTATACTTTATTCAATAAGCTTTCTATGATGTATAAATGTGTAAATAATTTACTGTGATAGTTTTAATATTTTTTGTGTCTTTGCTTGTGAAATTCAATGATTTTCTGATGTTTATTCTGTTCAATATTGCAGTTTGATCATTATCAAGTTTCACGACCAGAGGAACGTACAATTTTTACTAGGAGCTTGGCTTACATGGTGTAAATTAATTTTAATTCATAATGCATTTGACGAATACTCAAGTCAAACCAGTAAGATAAGATATAAAATAAAAATTTTCTAGTAGATGTACTAAGTGTTTAAATGCAATGAGATAATTCAGAAACTTAAGAGGGCGTGGTACATAATGCAACGCTAAAACTATTAATCTATAACTGTAGGTTTCTTGAAGCTAAATTGTGAAAATTAAACAAAATAGCAATCCTGGACAATAGTTTTAGCCAACGTTTTAAACAAAATTGTTTCCAGTGTTACGTACTTCTGAGGCACAACCTCCGACACCGGAATCTCGCGCATTTAACAGCGACGCAAGATATCACACGTAACGAATGAGTAATTTTGGACAAATATTTACTCATATAAAGTTGGCAAACACCATTATCTAGGATTGTCATTGAGTATTTTATCCATATTGGCTTCGAAAAAAAGTGTAGGAATCAATTGATGTTTTCAGCATTTATTTATCTACCACACACTCTTAAGACAGTACATGACAAACACACTAAGAGTCATTATATGAATTACTATACATGGCAGCAGTGGCTGTTGAAAGTTTGTGTGGTGATATGAGATAACCTAATACACCAAACCCTCTGAAGAAGTTTACCATTGAAGAAGTTTCCTGCTGAATGAGTTAAATAATTTTGAACCTTGGCAATACATAACCATAATTTACCCCTCTGAGAAGTTTTCCTTGTTATTAATCATTAATATTATTTGGTCCCTTCACAAACATCTTACAAGGGTTTAATTATATGTTTTGATTTGTTGGCTGTATTGATGAGTGAAATTAATTTAGCTAATGTAACATTTATTTCACCATTACATAAGCTTTCACTGAAACACCAACTGCAGACGCCACAACTCACAAGTGTGTGTGCAAGTGTGTCAGGACTTCCCCCAGGTAGCAACATCCTTTTTCACACACATGCCTTGCACTAGATAGCCTACCAGCCACCACTGCCATGATGTCTACTTGTGCTATGATTTGTGTAAACAATTTGTAATTAGTTACAAATCTTCACCAAATAAACTGAACATTTTGTAAAGTTTTATTTCTGCCATATTAATTTCAGAAAATAATATATCGTAGTTCATGCAACATGAATATTGAGCACCACTCTGCCTGCTCAGCTAATGACAGTTGTTTGTGGGGGTTACAGTTTTATTATTAAAAGTTAAAAGGTATTTCAAAATGTGGCCAAAACTTATATCCGCTTTAGTAAATACACTGAAACAATTTGATTGTGATTTATTCACAGTCTATGTGAATCAGAAATGAACCTGTTTTCAATGTTCAATGTAGAGCTAAATTTTGTTTATGAGTTTAAAAAATATTATATTGATCAACAACAAAAAAAAACGTATTTTGAAAGAAAAAGAACTGGAAATTTAGGTAAACTTAAGAAATGAATAGTAGGTGAGTACAAACATTCTTCCTTTTTATTAACTGCAATTCAATTTCGTGACCAATATATTCGGCAGGAGACAGAACTTGGCTACAGTCTGATCTGAAGCCAACATATTTTGGTGACCCCGATGTGATTCGAAATTGGTCACGAAAGTAAAAATAACAGTAAGTAGTCGGACAATGGAAGGTCTTGTACAGAAAAGAAAACCAGTAAGGATATCTTTTAAAAAGACAAACTATTTTGCGATCAGATAAATGAACCTAAACACGATGAAGAAAATATACGGTTTTTATTTTAGTAAGCTAGAAAGATTAACGCAAGAATTGCATGATTTAGACAAACGAGTGTTGCAAATTATATTGGAACAGGTGGAAACGGATAACACTTGTGAGACAAAGTACTCGACAGTAGAAGAGTACAGAGACCAAATGATTTTGGCTGGTTTAAAAACGAAGGAATTAAACAAGTTGGTGATTGAAAATATCTGCGAAAATGCTAACTCTAAATGTCTGTCTTCTAATTCTCACAGAAAAAAACTAAGGCTACCGAAGATTGAATTAAAGAATTTCGGTGGAGAAATAAAGATTGGTTGAGTTTCTAGAGCCAGTTTAAAAGGATTCACAAGGACAAAGAAATTGAACCCGAAGACAAATTTCAGTATTTAATTCAAGCGACAGTTATTGGCACCAGAGCTCATGATATTATAGATAGTTTTCCACCTACTACATCTAACTATGAAAAGACTATTGACAGTATGTATGTACATGCGATTTGGCAGGGAAGAGTTGCTCATTGAATTCTATGTCCGGGAGCTGTTGGGGTTGGAAATTAAGAATATGAAAGATGGTACAAGTAAAAAGAATATGTCTCGGTTGTATGACAGACTAGAATCACATTTGAGAGCTCTAGAATCTATTGGTATAACACAGGACAAATGTGCTGCCATGTTGTTTCCTCTTGTGGAATCGTGTGTTCCAGAAGAGATTTTGAGGGCTTGGCTGCGTTGTCCAACAAGTTGGACAGCAACTAAGGTTGAGGCAACCACCATCACAGACAGTGATAGACTTCAACAATTATTGATGTTTTTGAGAAATGAAGAAGAATTTCCCTTGCAAAAGCTGGATTTAAATTTATTGAAAGTCAAAAAACCAATGTGAGAAGAACAAAATTGTATGAAAGACATGTGCACACAGCAAATAATTTGTTCTCTAGGGAGAAGTAAAGTGTATTTTGCGAAAAGATTCATGAAAGCTAAGATTGTTTAAATGCACAAAAATGGCAACTTGGCCAGAAGGAAGCTTTAATAAAAGCAAAAACTTGCTTTACATGTTTGAAAGCTGGGCATAGGTCAAAAGAGTGTAGAGAAAATTTAAGATGCATGATATGTAATAAAAGACACCACACTGTGATGTGCTTTAACCTGCCAACAAATAAGGAAGTCGATGAATTGATGCCACATCGCGAAAAGGATGAGGGCGAGGGCTCTAGTGTCTTGTCTAGTCAGTGTCGTTCTCAGGAAGTATTATTACAGACCTTACTTGTGAGACTTGAGACTAATGGGAAAAGTAGAATAGTAAGAGCTTTGATAGACACTGGATCACAATGCTTATATATTTTGGAGAATACTGCAAATGTGATTGGTTTTAAAACTGTTCGTTCTCAAACATTGGTATAAGTACTGTATGAAGGTACCAGATCGGAAAACCAAGAGCATCAATGTTATGATGTAAAGCTGGCTAGCTTAAAGTTTAATGCTTCATGTAAGATGCGAGTGCTGAGTCAGCTTAACATTTGTGGCTCAATTCCGAAGTTAAGTCTGGGGTTATTGTTGAACTGCAGGAAAGATGAATATGGCTGAGTGACTTTGGTGACGGGCAGCCTCGTATAGAGGTGTTAAGGGTGCAGTCTACCACAATTTTCATCACTATTTTTTTATTTTTTGTTTGCACCAGATATTTTTTTTTCTTACTTTAGACACAAAATGTGACTAAATTTGGCTCTTATGAAATGTTTTTATCTCTCTGTTTTTGCGTAATGGTTTGCTAAAGTCATATTTCGCATGTTTCCGTTTTAACGACTACACTAAAACCAACTGATATACCAAACTCAAAAAAATCACAGTGGATAAAGACATTGCAGGCTACAATGACATGCTCATAAAATTACAGAATAAAAATTTATTGAATTAAAAAAAATGCTAAATCTTAAAATAAAAATTTAAAAAATTCAATAATTTTTTAAAAAATACAAATAATTGTTGTTTTTTAATTTTATGAGCATGTCATTGTAGCCTGTAATGTCTTTATGCACTGTGATTTTTTGAGTTTGGTATATTAGTTGGTTTTAGTGCAGTCGTTAAAACGGAAACATTCAAAATATGACTTTAACAAGCCATTACGCGAAAACTATGAGAGATAAAAAATTTCGGAAGAGCCACATTTAGTCACATTTAGTGTCTAAAATAAGTAAAAAAAATCAGGTACAAATACAAAATAAAATAATGATGATGAAAATTGCGGTAGACTGCACCCTTAATAGGTGCTGACAATGCCATGCCGGTAAATTGTTTACCAGCAATACTGTGCATTTACCATGTGGGCTCACTGCATTGGAAACATCAGTAGGATGGGTGATTATGAGGCGAATGCCTATTCAGGGCAATGTTAGTTATGCTAATGCAGTAACTGCTCTGCTCATCAACTGTCATAACCTACCTGATCTGTGGAGTCTGGATGTTATAGGGATAAGAGATCCAAATGAAACTAAGACATGAGATGAATTAGATGCAGCTGTGTTGGACCATTTCAAGGAAACTGTTACTGTGAATAAAGAAGGTCGGTATGAAATTGCTCTTCCATGGTTAGAGAATACAGATGATCTATGTGAAAACAAGGAAGTTGCAGAAAAAAAGTTGTTAAATGTAATCATAAAATTGGTGTCTGCTGGAAGATTACAAAATTATAGTGAAGTGTTCAAGACCTGGCTGGACGAAGGTATCATTGAAGAAGTACCAGAAGAAGAGCTTTTACAACAGGGACACTATTTGCCACACAGAGGTGTCTTCAAGGAAACTTCTACAACAAATGTGAGACCTGTATTTGATGCATCATGTAAAACCATAGGTTCTTTATCACTCAATGATTGCTTGGCAAAGGGTCCGAACTTGTTAGAAGTAATTCCAGCTGTGCACATGAGATTCAGAGAAAAGGAAATTAGTGTTACAGCAGACATAAAAAAGGCATTCCTGCAAATTTCGATATCTGAAAAGGATTGTGATTACTTGAGGTTCATCTGGTGGACAAATAATAATTGTACAAAGATGAAGGTTTTTCGTCATTGCCGAGTGGTTTTTGGAGTTAACTGCAGCCCGTTTCTGTTATGAGCTGTAATAACAAATTATTTGGAAAATTGTGATTCAGAACTTGAGCAGATTGCTGAAAAATTGAAAACCTTGTTCTATGTTGACAATTGTGTAACATCAGTGAATACTGAAGATGAATTGAATGAGTTTGTTCAACCTGCTTCTCATCTAATGAAACAGGCTATGTTTGATTTGAGAGGGTGGGAGCATACTGTGTTACATCCAGAGAGGGAAAATGGGGAGCAACAATGGTTCTGGGATTGTTGTAAAACAAACACGAAGACTTGCTCTACTGTTGTGTGAATGATATAAACATTCCTGACTGTACAGTCTCCAGGAGAGTCATTTTGACAGTTACACAAAGAGTGTTCAACCCTATCGGTTTTACGTGTCCAGTTACTCTAACTCTAGTTACAAGAATTTGGAAAAGTTAAGTCCAGCTGGGACACAGAAGTGCCAAAAGATCTGAAACCAAGGTTTCTCAAGTGGGTGAAAGGTTTGACAAAATTAAGATCAGGAGCTTACACATATTCTGAGATGCAAGTCAGACATCTTATGCGGCTGTGGTGTTCCTTAGGAGTGAACAGGAAGGGGTAGACCTTGCATATGTTCTGCTGGTTCAAGCAAAGTCCAGAGTGGCTCCACTGAAAAGAATAACTTCCTTGTCTGGAATTGTTGGCATGCTGTATCGGTGCCAGTCTATCTCGGGCTGTCTAAGAAAGTATGAAGTTGGGGAAAATGCCTCTGTATTTTTGGACAGATTCATCCACAGCATTCTACTGGATTACAAGTGGCAAGCAATGGGGGGTGTTTGTCAACAATCGGGTGATAGAGATTCTATCTGTTTCGAAGACAGAAGAGTAGAATCATATCCCAGGATGTTACAATCCAGCTGATTTACCTTCATGAGGCTGTACTGTTGAAACTTTAATTGAGTCAAGATGGTGGGAAGGTCCCGGTTGGTTGCAGCTAGCAGAAAGTGAATGGCCTAAATCTGAGTGTTCTCATGAGACTGAGTTTTTTACTAGGGAAACAAATGCTGAAGATATACCTTGTCTCGTCGCTGCTTGCGAAACTATGTGGTACTCGAGATATTTTTCAAATTACTACAAAATAGTGAAACTGATTGCTTGGATTTTAAGATTCAAAGAAAATACCCGAGTAAAGTTTAATATACGAAAGGGAGGAGAATTAACAGCAGAAGAAATATTAGTTGCCGAAAGGACGCTCATTAAAAAAGTTCAAAATGAGACACTGAGAAAACGACCAAATGACTTGAAAACATTGTGTGTCTTTGAAGATAGTGAACATATTCTTCGAGTGAAAACCAAAATAACTTATCAAAATGATGAAGATGATTTTCGATATCCCATGATACTGCCGACTGACCACCAGATTACTAGACTTCTAACACAACAGACTGTCTCATGCAGGCCAGATACTCATATTCTCTTGTCCAAACTTCGGGAGAGATTCTGGATCCTCAAAGGAAGAACAATATGTAATGCCCTAATGAAATGTGTGAGGTGCAAGAGAATTTAATTGGGGAAGGATTTACTCTGCTCCAATCGCATTGTCGGAGAAAAGAGTACAATAAGCTTTTGCTTTTGAAGTCATTGGTGTAGATATTGCAGGGTCACTGATTCTTCAGGATGGGAGCAAAGCCTGGATCGTTTTGTTTACCTGTGCTGTGTACATGGCTATACATCTGGAATTGGTTACTTCGCTGAACACAAACTGTTTTCTACTCTGTTTTCGCAGGTTCACTGTTCGTCATGGAAGGCCGAAAATTGTATACAATGACAACGGAACAAATTTTACCGGTACAGCCAATCTGTTTAAAACTCTTGATTAGAAGGTGATTGACACAGAAGCTGCGGTCCTAAAAATCCAATGGAAGTTTAATCCGCCTATAGCTGCCTGGTGGGGTGGTTGGTGAGAGCGAATGGTTAAATGGTGAAGAAGTTGTTGAGATGCACTCTAGGTAAAACTTCTCTGGGGTATGAAGAAGTATTAAGTGTGTTGAGCGAATGTGAGGCAACAATAAATTCTAGACCTCTGACATATTTGTCTGACAACCCAGATGATCTTGTCCCTTTGACTCCAGCAATGTTCATAAAAAATTTACAAAACGTAGACGTTCCAGATTTCGACTGGTTGGACACTGCTAGCCTCTCGAAGAGATTTTGTTACATGCAACACCTTCATATACTGTTGAGAGAAAGGTTCAGAGCAGAATACCTAAGCCAGCTTGTACAACACCCTACTGGAAGAGGGCGTTACCTTACTGTAAAGGAGGGCGACATTGTTCTTGTTGGCACAGACTGCAAAAGAAGAATGGAATGGCCCCTAGCTAAGGTGACGAAGGTATTCCCAGGGAAAGATGGAAACGTTAGAGTGATACGTGTGAAAACGACAGCTGGGGAAACGAAAGACCTGTCCAATGTCTTTATCGTCTGGAAGTGTACAATCATGTGGATAAAACTGATGTGGTGGGAGAACCAGTGGGTATTCCTGTAAAACAGAAGACAAGAGTCACCCCACCAAAGCTAGAGTCGACGAAGCAGAAGGTGGTGACCAGTACGTGCGGAAGATTGGTGAGACGTCCTTCTAGATCCCTTCAGGATTGAGAAATTTGTGTATTTATTTGTGTGACCAAAATGTAATGGTTCTAAGAAGTTTTATGTGTTTTGATTGTATTAAGCTGACACAATCAAAAGGTGGGAGTATGTCAGAAATGCAATAGTTTTCAATGTTCTATGGAGAGCTACATTTTGTTTATGTGTTTAAAAATGTTATATGGATCAACAACAAAAAAATGTATTTTGAAAGAAAAAATATTATTTAACTTGTAGAAAACCAACTGGATATATAGGTAAAAGTAAGAAATAAATAGTAGGCGATTACAAACACTTCCTTTTTATAAACTGCAATTCGATTTCATGACCAATATATTCGGCAGGAGACAGAACTCCGTTAGATCTGATCTGGAGCCAACAAGTAGCATAGGTTATCTGGCTGCAATACAGAATAATGTACAGGTTTCATAATCAACCCAAATTGACAGAAAGTTAATAAAAGAGAAAAATCCTCTATTTAGTAACAAAATCAAGAAAATATTTTCTAAATACAAGTGACTCCATTACTAAAAACTAATAAAAATACCAATAAAATACAGTATGGCGATGGTACTTTACATCTACAGGATACATATGCACTACTTGAAATGTCAACATTTGGTAGACAAACAGTGTACTTTAAATGGGTAGGCAAAATTTAAAAATAAAACTATATTTCCAAAGTGGCACTGAAATCAAAATTTTTAGAGGTGCAAAGTTAGGCCTACACTACAGTGAAATGAAGAAGACCCAGGTGCTAAACTAACAGCAGAGGCGGTTATCAGATTTGTACGCATAATCAGAACTACCTTCTCATAAAGCTTTTTCTTCTACCAGTGGGTCATACTTCGAGGATCTGTTGTGACTTCGTAACAGTACCAGATCAAGATTGCAGACGCCAAGTAGAGACAGACAGCCCGTTGTTGCCAGAGTAGCGATGATGTTTAAACATCCGCTCATGAGGAGTACAATTTGTTGCTGTACACAAACCAGAATGGATAGCATGGATAGCATAAACAACCTCCTCCCAGTCATTAATACTCATATCTTTAGATTTTAGAGCAAGACCTATTGTCTTCCATTGGAAAACAAAGTCCATAAATTAATGCATTCTTTAACAAGGTGGCCACACATTTTCCAAAATGAAATTCTTTGTCTTTTCCCTGTTTTCCAGAAAGTTCTAAAAATTTTCCCTGAAAGAAACATTATGCTAACTGAGCTTAGAAATATAAGTATAAAAATTTTGTAACCTAGCCTACTAAAACAAATTACAGCATAAATCGGAATAAATTAAAATCATTTATGAAACGTTTCCAATTACTTATGTTTAATGTTTTCATTTAAAACATGTTTTAAATCTACACATAAACTGTAGTTCAGTACTATGCATTTACATGTATTTACAAATGGTAGAATCTAAAAAAACATATTCTCATACTTACAGTAATAATCCCAAAAAATAATAATCATCGTAGTTCACTTACTGAAATAAAAATATTTGTTTTAACAGGCTGCAATTCACCACTCATAAAACTAATGTAGTCACAGAATGTCAATAGATGCAAAATTATACAAAAACAGTATTATCATCTATTTCAAACATATTATAGTACTACATATAACAAAATCATCATGGTAAATTCAACTGCATAAGAAATACAGTTTTATAAAACACATTAAATTTTTCAAATATTAGATGTGGACCAACAAACTTTTGAAACTTACTAACATGAATCAATTAAAAAAAAAAAAAAAAAAAAAAAAAAAAAAAAAAAAAAAAAAAAAAAAAAAAAAAAAAAAAAAAAAAAAAAAAAAAAAAAAAAAAATAATAATAATAATAATAATAATAATAATAATAATAATAATTTCGGTCAATTTTGTGTCTTATTTTTAAATTGCTTGAATTTCCTCTTCAATATGAGCAGACTGTTATATAGCTTCTTCCATCAACTTCCTTTTTTTTCTTCTAATTGTCTGACAAGGGAGGCTGCTTTTCTTTTCTTACTTCTGTACGATTAAGAGTTTCTTTTTTCTCCCTTTCATCCTTTAGGGCATACGAATACTGCAAACGAGCACTGCGATATGACTTCATCAGTTCTTTAAATTATCACATTTGGAACTCCTCCAAGTGCTGAAACTGCATCATAAACTTGTCTCTGGGCTACAATGGAAGATTCATGTAAGTTCTCCACTAAGCATTCCCTGTAAATAGAGACACGTCTCTCAACACTAGAGTTTCCATGAGATTAACACAAAACCATTTTCAAAAATTTGACTAGTGCCTGATTGTCCCCACTTTGTGGAATAATGCTCAGCCACAACTCAGCAAGAGATGAACATCACAATGAAAAGTTTTTTATTTTCTCACAAAATCTGTTGACTTGCACACATTTTTGAACTGCCTGTCAATATTATCAGTTGCTGTTCCTGACAACCACTTACTTTCCACAAGCATCAATTTTGTCGAAAGACGAGCATGGCAAACTTTCGGAATGATCCAGGCAAGAAATTCCTTTTGCCAAAGGAAATTTTAAGGGTGACCTGACAATTTTCTGACAAAGTACCTGAAAACATGTCATGCAATCATCCTTGAATAGTAGTTTTTTTTTTTTCTGTTGCACATTTTACTTTCTGTGAAGCATTTTTTCTGGTATACCCAACATCGACGTACTTAGGCATAACTAAACTTGTTTTTTTCCAAAACAAACTTTTTCACAAATCTTGACATTAGCCTTTCCAATAAATGATTTAAACACTCAATATAGAAGGGGAGCAAGTGGAGCATCTGGTTGGAACTTCTGCAGAAAAGGCTCAATTTCGAAAGCTATAGCTTGGAAAAAAATTAACTTTGGAATTAGAAATTATTTGCTTTTGAAACTACACAAAAACTCTGGCAAGATGGGACATGTTTCATTGCAGTACTCTTCTCTACAAACACTTTCAAATGAGGGATCATCAAAACAGTTCGTTCTGCGACAAAACTTCTTTGGGAAATCTGAAGAATCTGACAGTTTTACATAATCTGCTTTTCTTGCGGGTACATTTCAAAATAAATTTTACATAGCACGAAGGAATTCTACAATTTTCCAGTCAGTGGGTTTTATGGCAGCTTTGCAGGAACAATGCAAAGTATGTAATCCACAACTACCTATGTCAAGGAATGATGGATCATTTTCACTTGTGACTATTAACTTCTTTAAAATTCCAAAGAAATTTAAAATTTACATGAGGACCATCTATGGATATCTACAGAATTTTCTTCAAGTCTCCCTCCGAAAGTGCTTCCATAAAAGCCTCAACGAGATCAATTGCTGAAGCATGTCCTAAAAAAGCTGATCCAAAATAATGAATATGCAAATTATTTTCACTCCAAAACCTAACTGTAATGTTCATTTGACCTTTTTTTGGGCTACTTAATTAAGCGACTCATCAAAACCAATCACACAATATTTACATCCCTTCAATTTAAGCACTAGTTTTTTATGAAAGTGTGGGCCAAGGCCATGTACTATAGAGTACGCTAATTTAGTTCTTCGTAACCACATTTTACAAGCTATCAGAGAGTCTGGAAACATGACGGGAAAAAGTTTAACACTACTAGCAGCACTTCACATTGAGTTATGAGACATTATCATGTGAAGACACCAAATAATTTCTGCATTTGCCACAGAATCATTTTAAAAAAAAGTAACTCGTGTTTTTAGATTTTTCTTCAACATGAACTTCAGATTGAAAACCTTGAGATGAGGTACTGGCTACTACATTTCCTGAGTTGACACTAATAATTTTAGAATCTGTTCCAGATACATTCTTGGGTTTACTGGTAAATATTCCAATCAGTAAAGAATTCTTCCTAACATTAACAAAGCTAATGTGTTTTTTTACTTATCATGTGGCTGGTAATAGCTCTCTTGCCAATGTTACTTAAGCTGAATTCATTTTTGCAAAAATCACATTTTACTAAATATTGATCGTGTACAACTGGCCTCAGCCAGTCAGAAAAATCTTCATTTTGCAGCCATGTTTCTTTAAATGCAGATTTAGTATACTTTGAGAGAGACATCTCAAACTTAAATAAAAAAAAAAAGAAAAGAAAATGTACCATTACTTGCATGAACGTTTCTTTTACAAATGCTATACTAAAAAGGCTATTCAGGTTACTAAAACAACACTGCTAATTAACAACCTAACTGAATAGTAGTTATTGCTTCACATGGTCACGAAACTCTACAAAAGTCTGATTCACACAATGTCGCCAAAGTTGTTCCTTCTGACAAAATCACAGTTTTTCATTAAAAATGTCTGGTTTTTTTCCCTTGAAAACACCTGATTATAGAGTTCTCATTATTACAGTGCATGCAATTAAGGGGTTCTACTATACATAGAAAAAAGGGATGTGAGGTATTGCCAGCGCGTGATATTATCCCGTACTATCCTGCACAAGTAAGTTGACATTGTTAATTAATGCATCTGTACTAAGTTTGGCTTGAACCGGTTACGTGGTTCCCTAGAGATGAAAAATACATGTTTAAAAAAATCAGGTGACACTCACAAGCTACATAAGTTACAAGTTTGATACGTATTGGTGTTGTGGTTCCCAAGATATTGCATAAACTTTGAAATTACCACAACTTTAAAAATAAGAACAATTTGCAAAATACACAAACATCGGGTGGCATTACTAAATACTACACGTATACAAAGTTCAATGGAATTTGGTCCATGGGTTCACAATTTCTTAGAGTGGGACATGACACAGACACAATCACACAGATACACAGAGAGAGACAAAAACACATGACACTGAGAGGAATTTGATATAGTCAACCTTTTTTCCCTCGGAAAGTTGGTTCTTTATCATGACCATTTGCTCTTTGTTTATTAATCCAGAAGATTTTCAAGATTATTCACAGGAAAAAACCATGTATTTAGCAGCTGCATTTTGAAATATTTATTTATTGGACTTTTACAGAGTTTTGCGTAATGGCAACGTACATGAGAATTTTGATGACCAACATTAATGTTGTTTGTTGTCTGACAATTTTAATTAGACTATAACTAAACCATAACAGATGTATTCTATTTCATGGTAAATATGGAACTAATTTTCGTAAAAGTTTATAGCTTCCTACTTTGTAAAGATTGTCATATTGTAGCATTATATTTGCTAAAAAAAAAAAGCACATGGTAAATCTGGCATTGTGCAGTTATTAGTTGCACGTTGAAGTCGCTAGAATTAAACCAATCAACGTCAATACAACTTTTACATTCCGAAATAACGGGTTTGATTCCTTCTCTGATTTCTGTTTTCCATGGTTTTCTGACAATCAATTTAAGTATATGCTGATGTATCTTCGAATAACAGATCACAGTCAACTCCTTATCCTGTTTCTGCCTGCTTATGTCAATAGTTTCACCTCTGAATCATCTCGCTATTGACAATACATTAGGCGTAAGTACTTACTGACATAATTTATGCTATCATATTGTGTGTTAAAGTCCATCTATAGTATGCCGTTCCATTGTCAGGCCCTTACCTAGTATATTTACAATACAGGTATTGTAGAAAAATAGGTTGGGTTAGTCATGTTATTACTATCTAGAGATTTTAATTATTCAGAAATGAACTACCAGTAGGGTCTCATTATAGCGAAATGTCATGGTTCTGGGTTCGAACTTCGCTATAACCATGTCTTCGCTATAGCCGAATTTGCTTGTTCTGACCCCTAAACCCAAAACTTGCATTAAAACGGGCTTTAATCTTATTTAATTACGTATGTTATTTTAAGGAAATTTAGGTTTCTTTTAACAGGTAAGAATGTGCTGGTTACAATGATACCCAACAAGTATGGGTGCAACCATTCGCTAAGTCAAAATGGGCCAAAAACCCCGCCGCGTCACGTAAGTATGGCTATCAATCGCTGGACCGGAGTCCCGCCCGCGTGGCAAGAGTACACGCTCCAGCAGTCAACATGATTACACTGCCGGCCGCTGCAGACCAATTGATCGCCGCTGTAAAATTGTGTTTCATCATTTGAAAACTGAAGGAATTCGACGTTGTTAAAACTATTCCCACAGCTAGCATGCACGATCGCTGACCGCATCAAAATTTTAGATAAAAACTGACCCCGTTTTGGAGATACTGTACATTACAATTGACGTTGCTATTCTAACTGATAACATATTAACGTGGCGGGTTTGTTTAGTTTCCAAGATGTGTTGAGATGTTTATCAAAATGTTAATTATGCAGTCGGCGCGCCTTACCCGCGGTTTCTTGCAACGGCGGTAGCAAATATTAATAAAATATTTATAATATTAATTTTAAAAATGCTGAAGCAGATTCCTGTCTAGCCACCCTACGCATTATTCGTTCACCCAGAATACGGTACGTTTTGTTTATTTTTACAGATATTTAAATGAGTTTTGGCCTTTCCCGTGCATTTTAACAATATGTACTCGTGCAAATATAAATTTATTTACTAAATGTTGCCACAGGTTATTTTGTTAGTACATGTTACATTTTCATTAATATGCATACGACTTTTAGTGTAACGAATGAAAATATAAATTGTGCAAGGCTTAACGAAAAGTACCACACAAAAAAAATTGGTAGGGAAATCTATTTAAAATACGTTTTTAGGCAATGGAGATAAAACAGAAGTGCAGTATATGCGGCAGTACTGGTATGCTACGATACGAAAAACGAAATAAATAGTCAACAAAAATAAAACTGAGACGTGGATTGCTAGAGTTGACAGGAGCGGCCAGCACGTAAGCGCATCTGCCGCTAGTGACCAGTAATCATGCGTTACTTTCGTAGGCGACTGTGTCACAGTAGGTGCCAGATTGAGCTGATAGACTTTGGCAACGGAGCCGTGAAGGTCACTTTTACGCACTTAGAGAAAACGTTACATTATTAATTAAAAAACAAAAACAAATTCTAAATATGTACTGTAATACAGGGATCGTAACTTATTCCACAAGAAAACGTATCAAAATCCAAATAAAATAGTGTGAGCGGGTCATCAAATACAGTGAAAAACTATTTACGTACTGTATTAAAATCCAGAATCGTAATCAATAAATAACACCAGAAAAGCAAGCTGTATGTGAAACTAAACACAGTTGAAAGCACGATAACTAGGGCACAATTCTATTTCTAGAACGACGCACGCTCGAGTTTCGGGAGGGAAGCAAGGTGACCAGGCAGGAGCATGACTCAAGTAGTCACGTGACAGTGCCAGCGGGCTGGCATGTCGAAGTAGAACAAGAAACAAAATTTTTAAACTCCAAAATATTTGTCCAAAGCTGAATTTTGGCTCACTGACACAGTCCAACATGCTTAATAACATATAAAAACTTTACCGCTCAAAACCATGTGCGTCACATCGAAATCATGCAACAAAGTCATAGTGACGTGTTGTTGCAGCGTTATACTTAACTGATGCCATGAGGTGTAACTTTACCGTACAATTCAAACAAATAGTTGAAAATAATCTAGAAACTCAGTTCTACGTAAATATGTAAAAAAATGCCTAAAAATGTTAATTTAACTATACACCGTAAAACAACAAAGTTAAGGAATGTATTATTTTATCACAGTTGTGGAAATTCGCAACGTTTATCAGCAAAACTAAACGCCTACTTGAAAAACATGCCTAGTATATTTTGTAGCCCATTCTTTCAGCTTTCTATTGGTATGTCAATGAACAAGTTAGCGTATTTCGTTGGATCACTAGAGCAGTCCGAGCATAGCAGTGTACCAGGTTCAGTGCGGCGGACAGGTCAAGCAGCTAACACAGGATGGGTGCGTGTATTTCCGGGAATTCCGAATGTCTAGGGTTACAAACATGCCTACTTAGGCACACAAATGCCTTCTGTTTAGTCTGTATTGATTCTCGTCAGATTTATGACAGGTTTCTGTATTTTCGGTGGCCAGAATCTCAGCGAACCAAATTTCTCCGAGAAAATTGTAAAAACTTCTCGGCAATATTTTTGAGATTGTTTTCTTCTTACAATATGTAATTTATATATATATATATATATATATATATATATATATATATATATAACCCTATTGTTGACATTACCTCTGTAAAATAAACAGGCTATTTTCCTGTATGTGGGAATTAGGATACTTCATACAGTGCTTGTGAAGATGTCAGTTAAGTCACAGGTTACTTGTGAAGGATTATGCTCAACGTTGAAAAAATTGTGAAAACTATGGAAAAGGAGATTATTTTTTATAGCAAATAAACCTGTTGCACTGAATAAGGACTGTTGGACTACAAAGTAAAATAATTTTTTACGTTCACGATAAACTTTTTGGGAAGACGTTTCCAAAAAAATTAGTAAGTTTATAAAAATATTCTGAACTCTGCAGAATGCGTATCGATACACAAATATGTATGTTTATTTTAAAAAAAAGTTTTGCATACATGTAAATAATGTGTCCATTTACAAATAAATCCTTGTGCATTTTACAGTAATTGGTTGAAACGACACAAAACATTTTTTTGGAAACCGGTTCCCAAGATTTTTTTGTAAAAATACAAAATATTTTGTAAAATATGACAGGCTTGAAGGTTATTCTGTTTGACATCAAACACTGCTCACAAAATATGTCTAACTATTGTTCACAGGCATTCGGAAAATTTAGACCGATTTATTGGCGTGCGACATTCTTGTTGTAGTACCTACACTTATAAATGTTTTGACATAATTTTATGAACACTTTTGGTAAAGTATGAATTTTTTAGTGTGTATTTAAATGAATACAACGGCTGTAACACATCACGTTGCTTTATAGAATATTGGGAAGGGTGGATGTGTACACTTTGTTTGATGATAGGCTTCATTTCTGAATCTGGATGACTTACACTGCTGTCAAGCAGCAGAAATAATCAATATGGAGGAATTTTGGAAGAAAAGACAAAATAACCACCTGCACAGAACGGAACGTGTGTGGAAAGAGGAATTAACCCAGTGTGCACGTAAGACGAACATGTTTTCGTGAAAATTTCTGGTTTCTATAAATGCGGAAAACAAGCGATGCTGTCTTTATCAGGTTACAGGTATCGTTGCAGCAGAAGCTAGGTAACACAATTTTTGCAGTAAACATTTCACGAATGGTCTTAATTTATGCCGAAAAAAAGTTTCAGTGTTGGTCTTCCTATCAACACAAACATGAAGAAAAGTTTTGCAAAACTTTGTTCTTTTTAATAAGAAAAGCTGTGAACGTTGATTTTCATTGACAGAACTGTGCGGTTTCAAGGTCAGTTCTGGAGAGGAGATATCCTGTAGAAGTTACATGGAAATTAATGGATAATAGAGAATAGCATGCCAATAACACCAGTTGGAGGTAAAAATAAGAATTTTAAAAGAAAAAAAGGACAGTTACATTTCAGTGTTTAGAAAAACTGTACACAGAGAAGAAGAGTTGGTACATTCAACCATTACTTCTTTGTATATGGCGAAACAAGTGTGTGAAATTTGAATCAACCAAATACTTGCTTGCCGCTAAGGTTTAGTTCTCTCAACAAGAGTGTTTAATCAAATTAAATGTACATTTTGTTAGAACATCAAAACCAATATTTGACACATTTCATATATTGCTAAAGAAACAAGATTTTGTTGGATCAAATACTACATATTTGTTTCGCCATGTGATGGTACCTGTCCAGAACTTCCTCTAACATTTACCTCGTTGCTCAGGTCCTCGATGAAGTGTTCCTTACATCAACCACGCCGTCGATACAAGTCTCTTTATTCTCAGTTATGGGGTGGGTTGGACAGTGAAAATGAGAAGAGATTGACTTAGTGGTGAAACTACGGACTTTTACTGACCGAGGCTGATAGCTTACAGCGGTGATACTTAGTTAACACGTGGCAGTCAGTTCCAGCATTACAGAATTTACATTACGAAAGAGAGTTTCCTTCACAGTCATGACTTACCCACATTACGACCTGCACACAGAGTTTACTTTAGCTCAGCACATTATTTATAATTTTAGGGAACAAAGAAAAAAAAAAGACTACATCGCACACTTTCCTCATAATCACCCGGTGTTATTACAGCACTACCCTTCACCTTACGAGAACAGATGGATAAAAAATAAGCTGGATTGAATAGTAGAACGTTACACGGCTCTAACTCGGCCCACGTGGTGAGCTACAACCCACGCTACCAGCATGGCTAGCCGATCGTGAGCTCATCTCCGCCACATCCTTACACCTTGACGGTCGCTGAGAGACTGGGATGAGCAATCGCCGCCGTCGCGCTCACAAGCTAGCGCGAGGGCGCAACTGTTCATAGTATTTCCGGAAACTCTCTTTAGTCCAGAATATACTAATTTAAAATAAAAAAAGAACTAAAGCTTTACAAAATGATAGCGGCCGGGCTAACGTGAACAATACTATTTACAAAAAATTTTATCTTATATCTGAAACGGCTGGAAATAATAAAACAAATATCGCACTCGGCTGAGTGACGTAGTTTCGTGCCCTGGAACAACCTGGGTTAGCCATCTACTCTGCTAGACAAAAAGAAGGAAAGAAAGGAAGCCCTACTGACTGCATTGGCTCAACAAACATTAAATTCCTGCATAACTTCTTTACAATCAAGTTTAAGAAAAAGTTACAAAAGACAAAAAAAATGCAGCAAATTCAATCAGCTGTAAGTAGATACCCAACATGGCCTACCTCACACAAACTTACAAAAACAATGATTATCACTATTGCCCTATAGACTGGAATGACTGCCATGAACCTGATACATTCAAAACATTAAATTGTTACAATAGCTGGAGTTCTGACTTGTGCTCAAAAGGCATTTGAGATATGCTGATTCTTCAGAATGGGATCCCTTACAGTCATTAAGGGGAAAGTCCATTCACTGGTTGCACTTGAAAATTTAAATAAAGAAACATTCACTTTAACTCACAGGCAACAGATCGACACCCTTTTGGCAAGCTGGGCAACAGTACTACTTAACCTTTTGTGGCCTTTTAATCTCACCATTTTAAACTTGCACATGTTTTAACACAATATTTATGGCTCAATAATTACCTTAAAATCTAAGAGGCTCTTTTATGCATTTTGACATGTCATCTACTGTATTAAGATTCAACGGGAACTTAAAGTTTAAATAAATATATATTATATAATAAAAAAAATTATAACTGTCCACATTAGGGACTGGTGAGGCCAGCTACTTCACAGCCACATACAAATATATACATCGTTAAATGGAATAAACCTTTTTCTCCGTGTAAAAATTCAATCAAACTAAATAAAATAACATAAATAAAATCTTGTGACGTCAAGATACCCTACTTTAATTTAAATAAAGTACATACATTACACACAATCTTTAAAAATGACAATACCTGTGTAGATGCAAATCAACAAACACTAAGTTCTCGTGGACTTAATATTGTTAATATCAAAGAAACTGCACATCCTGCCTAAACTTATTATTCACTTGAGGATTTATGGCTGTATGGAACATAGACAAATATTCCCTAATCTCCTTCGTAGAGTGGTTAGATCTCGAACGTGAAAAGTGGACGTGGACATCGCAATGCAAGAAAAATGAGTTTCTTCCATTCATTAACTTGAACTCTGGAAACCCAAACGTAATCTACACAACGCTGTACTGTGCTATGCTCTCTTACACCTAAATAGTAAAGAAACAGGGCCAGTTTGGCACTTTGTAATGTTTAATCAACCTCTTTAAGTTAAGGTGGTTGATATTATTACATGCAATGTTTCTGAATAGCTAGCCAATGCAATTGCGACACGGAGGCTTCCATATTTTGATGTCCTTGAAGAAATCAGTGGGGCAAACTGTCACAGGATATGATTTGCTTCAGTAACTGTCACATCTGTGGTCTCAGGACATGTACATACAAGATCACTTCGTGCCCAGTTCCTTGTTAAAGCACTTCTTGGTCCTTTAACATGATGAATGTGATCAGATAAAAATTATTTTATAAGTAGATCAAAATACAAGTGTTCACAGGATTCTCTACAAATAAACTTCCAGCATTAGGGTACTGCCTAACTCAGAGCCGTGATGTGAGCAAGGATAGTGATGTAATCTATATGTTAATTAGTATTGTACGTGGCTCAATACCTAACCTACACAAATCCCACCATTAATTATTCTGTTTTTGGTGAGGCTGTACTGCTACAAGATTTTTTAGAGCTTTTAAAAATACTATCCAAAATACTCTAAAACGTTTCATAGATTTTTTCCTGTAATTTTATTACAATAGCAATATTCTCCACTTCTCAATGAGAAATGATTGTTGTACGATAGCAATATCATTGAAAATGATAGCACCGCCGAACACAATTTAACTTGTAAATCACTATCCTTGCTCATGCCACGACTATGGTAGGCAGCGCACTCAATGAACACTGTCTTGTCCAATAGCTGAAGTTAATCGTAAATTCAAAGATTGACAGCGTATCCGTCAGTCGCACTGTAGATCTATGTCAATATTTCGACCAAATAGGTCACAGGTCACAGGTCTTGCCGTTTACGAACAATATTTAATTCAGTACATTAAAATACAACACTTAACTACCTAGGTACTTTAAACTGTGTGAAAATATACGGCACTTTCAGCATATTTTAAATGTCAGTGATTGTATTTTTTTGTAGTTAGTCTTCACATATTTCTCATTTTGTGCCGTAAACTGTGTTTTAGTTATTTTCGTAGAATTTTTATGCTAGGCATAGCAGTCTGTGATTTTATGTAGTGTTGTATGTATGTATTGCAACATTTGATTTAAAAAAATGCCAATTATCATTACAAATCAGTAATTTAAAAATGGCAAAATTAGTATATGAATTGTAGAGAGTATACAAAACAAAGTGATAATCCATCCTGATCATAAAATTAAGTGTCAATGATATCGAGAACGAGCAGGGAGAAGTGGGATGTAGCAGTAGTTTGACCTGTTCACCGTGCCGAACCTGATACACTGTGACGCTTTGACTGCTCTAGTGATCCAACGAAATACGCTAACTTGTTCATTGACATACCAATAGAAAGCTGAAAGAATGGGCAACAAAATATACTAGACATGTTTTTCACGTAGACGTTAAGTTTTGCTAATAATCGTTGTTGAATTCCCATAACTGTGACAGAATAATACAATCCTTCACTTTGTTGTAGTACGGTGTATAGTTAAATTAACTTTTTTTTGTCATTTCTTAACATATTTACGTAGAACAGAGTTTCTAGATTATTTTTAACTATTTGTTTAAATTATACTGTAAAAATTACGCCTCATGGCAGCAGTTAAGTATAACGCTGCATTAACTCGTCACTTACAACTTTGTTGCACAATTTATATGTGGCGCACACGGCTTTGGGCGGTAAAGTTTGTATATGTTATTAAGCATGCTTCATTCTGTAAGTGAGCCAAAATTCAGCTTAGGACAAATTTTTTGGAGGTTTTGGCCGGAAGTGGTCTTAGATTCCTCTGCTAAAGGGGGAGGGGTGGCAGCGCGACTGGTCAGCGCGAGGGATGGAGGTAATCTGTACATCCGGCTGTCAAGATAACAAACACCTGCACGCTTCACAAGGTCACGTACATCAGCCTGCTTCACATGGTCACGAATCTCGCTGCAAGCCTGCTTCACACGACTCACCATACATGTTTTTTCTACTCATAAAATTCACATCTTTCATGGTAATTTTTTGCGATTTTATGACGGATCCTCTACAAGGCTTCGCTATAAGTGTGTTTTCGCTATTTCCGTGTTCGCTACGATGGTAACTAAGCGTTTCCGGACATACAGTAGAGCCCCGATTTAACGAACTCGGGAATAACGAAAACAGCGATTTAACGAAAGGATTTTCAGGAACGTTCAAAATATAACAAAAAAATGTATTAAATAACTAAGTGACTTTGATAAAATGGAATACTAATTGTAATTTAAATCATTTAAAAATACTATCACCGAAAGCAGTATATTTTTATTTGCTTAAACCATCCGCCGAAGGAAAAAAAAAACACGTTGAAAACTGTAGCCGCAGGTATGATTTTGAGATACGCACGCGTGGGCGCGTCCCGTGATAAAACAAGAGAGTTTGTAAAAAATACGTAATGTTATTTATGCAGGCTTTTTACAACAAATTTATTACTGTAAACTTAAATAATTTGTTTCTTGGATTCTAAAAAACGCTCCAGTGCAAAGTATTTTTAGCTAGCAAACCAACAAGTTTGTTTCACGAGCGCGGCTGCATACAATCTATAATGGCCACTGCAGCGTGTATTTAATTATTATTTTACCGTTGTCTCGCAAACTTTTAATCCAGTTTTATTTTTTTACAATTTTTCATGGGAATTTCCTTAATTTTGTCGGTGGAGCAGGCGGGAGATAGACGAAAAGATTAACGGCTCGGCGGTGTTAGTCATCACGTCTCACGTGTTGACGGTGCGCGCAAGGATGGCCTAACTCACCATGCGCACGCTCGCTGAGCGTTGCACTGAAAGTTTTAGAAGGTTTTTCGCCGATTTTTAATTTTTTCTTTTCACGGTTGTGGCTTACCTGTTGATGGTAAATGCATTTTGTTATTGTTTTGAGCCAATATACTTTTTTAAAATTACCTTAAATTCCAACGAAACATGCCCGAGGATTTAACCATTTTTTTTGTTGATGGGGGGGGGGGGGATGGGATTTAACGAAACATCAATTTAGAGTAAACATTTTCAGGTCCCATGGAATTTTGTTAAATAGGGGTTCTACTGTATGTCCATATAACATATTTTCTTTCTTTGTGTGTGTGGAATGTTTCCTGAAAGTTTGTAGTTATAGTGAAACATGAGTTAATTTCTACACATGTTATAAATTATGACTATTCCAGCTTTCAAGCCATATAAGCTGATTTATTAGTACAAATACGTTAATTTTTCCCAGCACACAATAGATATCTCAAATCAAGATTATTTTGGATTTCAATAGAGTGTTCTTCGAAAAAAATTAAATAAAATTATGACCACGTCAATGATCGTAATGTGGTTGTCGGCATTCCACTTTGCATAGATAACTAAGTAGAACCCTGTTATAATGTTTCTCAAGGGACCCAAAAAATGTTCACATTATAAATGGGAAAACTTTATAAGAGGGTAATTTCCTATTACAAAACAGTTTTAGGGACCAAATGAAGGTAGCATTTTAACCATGAAAACGTTATAAGTGGGAACACTATAAGATGGTTCTACCTATAAGATTCTGTTTCTTCTGGCAAGTTCTCCAACACAATACACATATCTGATACCTATCGTATATCAAACTAACAAACATACCGTATTTGTCGGCATATAGGACGACCCCGCATATAAGATGAGTCATAGTTTTGAAGGTACAAAATCTTGAAAAAAAGTAAATTACAAATTTTGAAATTCCCGACAGAAAAATATTTTTTTCCTTTGTCAGAAACATTAAAAATTTAGTTTAAATATTTTCAATGCATTTATTACCGGCATATAAACATCATAGTAGAAACATAAACGAATAACATTAGCTACTACCGCCCTCCGCGCGCCCAAGAGCCAAGGAAATACACGGCGGCGGCAGGCGATATCTCCATTTGCCGGCAGGTGTGCGCGACTTGGCAACGCCGGCCTAAGGCACGCCGTGCACTACATGGCAATGCTGGGCAACAACAGCTGCTTGCAAGGTCATCACATTCCTGTGCGCTGTTGTCTTCCAGCCTAGCACTAGAAGGTAGACACATGAATGTGTGGTACGGTACCTAGATACTCGTTTTTTCCGCCCGAGAGTCTTGTGCTTGCGAGACAAAGGATGAAAGCATGCGGACCTAGATCCTCGTTTTCTCCGCCCGAGAGTTGTAGGCTGGCGAGACAAAGTATCTCGGCACACGCTCGCATCGATCGCCACTTCGTTGCGAGGAAGTGTCCTTTATTATGGATGACGCTCATCAAAATTTCGTATAGTTAATTTTATTAAAATAAACGGGGCACTCGTTTTCATTTGTGACGAAAAATGCAATTCCTTGAAACATCATACAACTCCACAGCTTACAGCTTAGCTTTAAAACGATTTTTGGATACCAAAAATTTTTGCACCCTCATATAAGACGAATAGCAATTTCTGAGGGCCAAAAATATGTAAAAATTGTCGTCTTATATGCCGGCAAATACGGTAAGTATACAAAATATGCAACATTCACTTCTCAAAGACAACAGTATAGTAACGAACAAAACAAAAGTGAACCAACAAACTGCGATGTTGAGAGGAAGTCAACATAGGAAAACAAAGTTTCCTGCATGGAATGTATAGTAAAATTGGCGATATTTCTGTAGAAATTGACATCTATAGAAAAAGAAGAATCAGAACCATCCTTAAATCATATACAATAAATTAGCTTTTACAAAGAGTAACGGGAAAAGTAACAACATTTATAGTAAGTTACTTTGAGGGCAAACAATGTAATTAGTTACAGTTAAAAGTTACTGAAAACTACCCTAATTGTAATGGCGTTACCATGTTCGTTACTGAAAACAGTAACTGTTACAAGTAACTCTGTTACTTGTAACTCGTTACTTCCAATCCCTGTGAATAGCCTACTCAACAGATTTTAAGGGTAATTTAATCTTTCAAGAATTAAGATCATTTATAGTATATCTTCCTAGGGATGCTCAAAATTTTTGTAACATTTATGGGCATTACCAAAAATTAAGAAAATAAAAAATAAAAAAAATATGGATAACATATGATAATGATAAAGTTCACTTGTTTTTTTTATTTCTATTCGACACCTAAAAAGCTTAAATAATAGTAGCTACAACAAACTGAAGTTGCAAGAGCAGATGACAGCGCAAACAACCATCTTTAAACTAAAATTAAAATAATACACACATGTATTAGGCATAACAGTTATTTTTCTGGTTGCCTTCAATCTGGTTCAGCACTATCAGATTACAAAACAGTATATTTTAAGTTTTAAAAGGGTACTATAAAAAAAAACTTACCTTTCGTGGTATGACCTACCTTCGTAAATAGTAGAACCAATTTAATAATAGTGTTACCATAGTCATACCACTCACAAAATTAAAAAAAACTTGTAAATATATTTACTGTAGACTACATAGCAAAAATTTGCAATCTCACAACCTAAATGGAAATACAGTAAACCCCCAATCTAAGGACATCAGATCTAACGACATCGGTGATCTAATGACATAATTTACAGGAACAGTGGAAAAATTAATATTTTAAAAATTCATCAAAGTTAAGCAAAGTGAAATAAATCACAGTAAAACGTTATTTAAAAATAATTATGCATACATTAAACAATAACATAGAGCAGTTTTCATAAATTAGTAATATGCAGCTGTGAAACAAAAAAAAAAAAAAACTGTTTAAAATACTAGAATACTGGAATATAGTTGAAGCACGCACCGGGTGTGTAGGCCACCCACGCAACACAGACATACGAGAGATGTGATGACTAACGCTGCCTTATCTCCTACTGCTCCCCCTCATTTCTCCACGCTCCCTCCTGCCTGAACTTCCCTCTCACACTCCTCCACGTGTCATCTCAGCTATGCAGTTCTATACGCGACGTGGCATAGCAATGGTAATTTACAACCTTTTTTGAGGAACCGTGAAAGATTCTGGTCAAAAAATTGAAAATTTAAGGAAAATCATCCGTGTTGCATTTTCCTTTGTGTTAAGAAAGACACCGCTAAACAAAGATAACATCACTCCTGACTGTCTACGCCAGCTAATAACCATTCCATTCACTTCCCTATCCCTCTGAACAAGCCAGATTGTGCGTATGTGCGCGCGGATTAACTGCCGACTGTCTGGTACTCACGTGCAACTTGCATCTTGTCTCGCCACAAAGCAGAGCCACATGTTTGTATTTCCTCTCCCACTCGGCGACTCTCTCTCATGTTTCCGTGTCTTGCGATAGCCCAGGGGGATTGGGGTTGAAAAGACGACACAATTTTTTTTCCGCTGAGGGGAAAAAATTACACTCAGTCCGTAAAAGAAAAAAAATCCAGCGTTATCCATGGTGGCCACACAAATCTGATTTTTAAATTCAAGAACATTTTCAGGATTTCAAGGACACAAAACCAATGTTCAATAAAAGAACAACTGTACTTCCCATATGGACATGGTCAATAATAGTTATTAGGAATACCTTAAATTTATGAAAAATCATTAGTTAAAACAATTTTTTTGTCAAATATATCACAAACAAAAAATGCTGTATTTAGACACCAAATTCCTTCCATGTAGCATTTTTTTTTTCCAATTACAAAAATGTATTAATCACCTAAGATAATAAGGACTGGGATTTGCGACACAATCAAGGTTCAATAATGGTAACACGACAAATGTAGTCAGACATACTACACAAAGTTTCAAAATGTGGTCCTGATGTTGCAGAATATGAGGAATAACGTTTCACAATTACTTTGTAATAGGGCTTACTTGATGTTGAGGCCAATGCAATTTTTTTTTGCAAATTGGTTCCCATATGAGAAATTAATACAGATCTACACATGCCTACAGTATATATATATATACTGTAGGCATGTGTAGATCTGTATTAATTTCTCATATGGGAAACAATTTGCAAAAAAAAAAAATTGCATTGGCCTCAACATATATCTATCTATCTATCTATCTATATATATATATATATATATATATATATATATATATATATATATATATATATAAAAACAAACAAACAAACACACAAACACACACACAGATATACATATACACATACAGAGTATATACAGACAATATATAGACATAAATATATTGTTGTAAACATTGGTTACGTTTCAGGTGCATATAACAAAACAAGATCAATCTTTATGCTTCAATTGAAGAACATCTTGATGTGTAGCAAACGGAAAACTATTCAACTTTCGAACAAATAAAAATCAATTCAAGGACAAGGATGGAAATTCAAGCATTTTCCCAGGATTTTTAAGGACATGTCAAAATCAAAGACAATTCAAGCTTTTCAAGAATTCAAGGACGTGTGGTCACCATGGTTATCTAATCTTTTTTCTCTAGCGGCAGAATTGAGCTCGGCTTGAAATTGACAACTTCAGCTGTAGTGATCAGTCGTCATGTGGCTATGAAATTGCTGCGACGTAAAAACAGCCTACGACAACAAACACAACAGTCCTGTCACTGTGTGCGACATGTGGGCTGATAAGGTTTTTGTTTTAAGCTCGCTCGAAAGTGAAGCAATAAGAGTGAGTCCAGCCAGCGCGCCGAGAGCCATTTAATCTCTATTCGCTGTACAGAGCATTAAACTGGTGCATTGTACATAGTTTTATGACTTTTCTAACAGGCCTACAACTTTTAGCAACGAGTAATTCAGTAGTTATTTTCTACGTGACAGTACCTTGAAAAGTCCTTTTTTTGCCCTTTTGAGTGGCTCTAAATTCACTGTTATAATAGACGTTCAAGTAAATAAAAAAAAAAAAAAAAAGACTTTTTTTAAAAGTTTGTTCTTTAATCCACACTTTTATTAGAATCACGTAAATGCTTATAATGGCGACAGGCTGCAACAGTTCTTGCGCAACAAAAAAAAGGACTCAATGGCTGTACTGAAAGGTTATAAAATCGTTGCCGTATACATTCACATAAATAATACGAGTTCTGTTGTGGTCTGAATGTGCTTCGTGCGAGGCAAGCAGGATGAATCACGTGCGCACGAGCTGCCCGAAGGCATGCCAAGGCCAGCAGCCCGGCCACTCCCCTCCTCCATCATACACAACCAGACTGAACACACCACTCTGCCACACACGTCACTGTGGGAGATTGTGGGGTACCATTTTAATTGGAAGATACCGTTTCATCGTACTAAAATATAAATTTAATGAAAACTTTTTTAAGTCAGTAATTGTTCTACATAATTTTTAGAAAAATAACAATTTTTTTTATTTTACGGGGGGTGGGGAGGGGGGTCAAATTCCGTTACCTCGGGACTAACGACATTGGCGATCTAATGACATAAATACCTGGCACCGTGCGTTATCGTTAGATCGAGGGTTTGCTGTAATATATCAAAATAAACCGTAAGTTACGAAATAAACAACCATGGGTAGGTCTAATAACCCAGATCAGTACAATTTAACGCCAGGGAAATACACAGGACTAAATCTTCTGTCCTTAGCTTTTGGTAATATGTAGGTCTACGTGTTTTAGTAATTAGTAGCCTAGCGTCCGTTTCCCATTTTTTCTTTGTTTACAGAATAAAAAAGTTTAAGTGCCAATGATACAACAAAACTGGAGATAGGTGAGGTCCATCTTGCAAGGCTACAAATAAAAATTGAAAGCATTAATATTATGAAGTAGGTAATGTAGAATACTGCACGCCTGGTGTTTTATAGCTATTGTATATATTCCCGCATCAACACCCAACAATTTTTCACGTTTCGGTCTACGAAAAGCCTTCCTAGTAAAATTATAACAGCTGACCCACCGCTCTGTTCACACTCTTCTCTTCATAATGTTAAATTACATCTCGCACTGTAACTCGTGTGCTTTCTTCCCATCGCTAAAAGATAAACCTGAACATCATCACTCTTTACACTGCCATCTCTCTCAATAGCAGTTGATGAAGCTGGAACTTGCAGCAATGTAACAACTAGCAACATTGAAAGAACTGTTTACTTGTCGCACGTGCTGACCTGGCAGGCCAGCTTGCTGCGACTGTCAACGTCAGTACAGTCACGTACTCCGCATTCATAAAGTAGTGCATCAGTAACTTGCTGTGTACACTGTGCTGCTCAAGAAAAAGTACTGTACTATGTAAACATTACAAGAAAATATTTTTTTAGTTTTATCGACACTTAAAAGTACTGGTGAAACAATTATGTGGTAACATAGATTGTGCGATAAAACACTTCCTACGTATACACAAAGCATGGTGATACCATGAAGAACAATAATTCTAACAGTACAATTACATACAACGAATTTGTTATAAAAGCACTTTGGAATGGCTTTTCATATTTAACCGTATTGTTGCTTATTCACAATTTTAAAAGTTAAAAAACTAGCTTAAAATTTAGTACAGGTTGTAAATACTGTACAGTACCTGTGTTCAATGATGCGGGATAAAAATTTAACTAAAATTCAGTTCCAAATTAAATCACATTTCAGTACACATAACACAAGGAAATAGTGCTTAGTTTTATATTTATCTCTGGAAAAAATTACAAAATTATTTTACTAACACAATACAGATAAAAACCTAGCAAAACACGGATTAAAATAATCCGTCTCACATACCATACAACGCTGTTTACAAGTGATACAATAATACACCCAAGTAGGAAAACATTTAATATCATAATATGAACCGTAAGTCAATCAAATAAAACCATCCAAAGCAAATGAACACACTGCACTGGAATGGTGGGTAGTTTGAAGCATTATATTAGATACAGTAGTAACATGTAATAAAATTAATTTGTACTTTTTTCGAAAATGGCAGTTAAAATGTGAAAATGTTTACTTAAAAGTAAAATAAACTAACATAGCTCTCAATTAAAATACACAAATTATAAAATGTACATACTGAAATACAGAAAATGCAACGTACAAACAATGTTTTTGCAGGAAAATTAAGTTACATAATGAAGCAGTTAACTGAAAGTGCATTAACAAACTGAGAATTGAATGAGCACGACAGGGGCAGGCAAGGAAACAAATTGCCACAGTATCGGAATGTTTTCCAATAGAGCAAGAACAGAGTGAGCACCCTGTCCTCTCTGACAACTGTGCTATGTGTGAACACAGCACACAGAGTTGTGTGTCAACATACTGTCCACAACACATGTCCCACAATAACGCTGTTGCATACAATATGCCACCAACCATCACATTCAAGCACTTCCGTCACTTCACACTTTTATCATTTTTACTGATGGAAGGAGTGAAATAGATATTTTAATAAGTAATTATTTTGATGAAGTGTTTGGTTAGCTAGTGATGTGAACGGCTCTAGCGTGGTAATCTCACTGCAGGCAACGTAAGTGTTTGGCATACATTTCAACATGACACTTTAATGTAATACTGAATTGTCTGCAGGCAGTGATATCTTAACTGGCAGTGCGCACATTTGATACAGAGAGCAACACACATACTTGGAACACATGCATAAAACTTCATTTTCTGTAGACCTCTCTCTTCACAGTTAGGCCATCAACAACAGTACTGCACACAGCTCGCACAAAACAATGATTCTAGTCATTAAAGCTGCCAGTGATCATGTTCACCACAGTCAACGGCCGAGAACTGACTGAAAGATTCTCCTAAAATCTGTAATCACTTTTGTTTCAACTTATACAGGTGTAAATGTTACAGTTAAATAAGTAAAAAATATAAATATAATCATGAATAAAAAACCCTAATCTTCTGACTTGCAGCAGGAACATAAGACAGGACAACAGTGTCTGCTTTCAAGCAGCAACTTACCAAAAATAAATTACCGTACATATTTTTACAATAGTAAAAAATGCTGAAGAATATAAATCTGAACTGGACTTGTTCACGAAGTACAATCACCTCAACATTACCTATTCAGCAGAACACCATCACTCAAACTAACATCTGATACTTCTCAGCTGCCGACTGTAGTGAGTACAGTTAATCAATAACATTACACACCCCCAGTTACCTTATTTTCTCTATCTCTCCCTCTCACACACACCATACACACAACAGTTAACTACTATGTACTCAACTAGTCTACAGTAAAAAGCGCTAGCTACACTTTGAGGCCTGCATCATCGGGAATCCACGTTGACTTCACTGACGCTAACTTAATCCTATATTCACACACTTCCTAAAGCTGCAAACAAAAGCTGCAGCAACGATATGATTGTTTTTCAGCAATGTAAAAAAGGGAATTAAAATACTGACATATTTTTCTATAAATGTATAGACAAAGTAAAAAAACACGAATTGTCTCAGTCAATAGTTCTAAAGAACTGTAACTGCCGGCTAGGAACTGGCAAGGTCACCGACAGCTGACCATAGCTTCTGGTCTCAGCACTCAAACTCAGATGCTGTGATTGCATTCAGGTCCTTCATTAGGCCTTCGAGATTCGCCATTTCTTGATTCAGTTCCTCTGTGCTGTATGAGGCCTGCACAACACAAAAAATGTACTTTTAGAGATGGCTTTAAACTTATACTCTAGTGACAGCCTTCTATTAAAAATTATAACATAACAGAAAGAATAAATATCTCATCCAAGTTCTATCACTGTGTAGGGTATGTAAAGTAAATTTTGAGAGAAAAGATATGGCATACAGTAACTCCCACTATATCACCATGGAACTACATTAATTGTTTAGGCATACAGGGCATAACCTTTGTAAATGAAGAAAGAACAATCATATTATATTTGATTAAATGCAGTTACATGACACCAGCCAACGTGTTTTCAGACTGCATAGCTAAAATCAAAACCAGAAAACTGCTAATTTGCTTATAAAATAAAGTAAATGCTTGCATTTACAGTGGGGTAGTTACTACTTTCATGTACTAACTGGCAGTGCGCCAGCGGCTTTGCTCGCGTGTGTTACTCACTGCAAATATTTGCTTTAACTAAAAAACTTATTTGTATGATGCACCCCATAGTTGCTATTAGATTATTTTTACGTTCGTCCCAAATTCTTGTGTATAAAGTAGAGTTACGCCTACCGGCCTACTTATTGAAGGGACAGTTTTATTAATATTACGCCCCGTGTTGCCACTTACTGCTTTAAAGATGTATAATTAAAATAGTAATAACTAACCCCTGTAAACCTGCAAGTAGGAAATGTAATGCCATGAGAGACATTGAAAAACACGAGTCGGCAAAAACGTAAACAAACCAAGTGCCGGAATCAAATAAACATAATTTAGAGATATGTTTATGTGGACTTGTTACATGATGAATAACTGGATGCAGTGTGTTTATTCAAGCATATAACCTAGCTCTATTCAAATTTTTGGTAACACGGAATATTCCATGTTCCGCGGGGAAAGTTAGGACGCAGCAGAGATAGTTTTTGTTTTCGTGAGAAATGTGTGAGTGTTGGGGTGGCATGCCTGCAGCAGCAGACGACCATAGCACCCCCGCTAACGGGACTTCCACCCCTTCTGGGTATACAAAGGGCGAGTTTTGTCCTTAGGTCAGTAGTCTAGGGCCTGCACTTCCACTGAGCCTTCCCTGGGCATTCCGCCTACTATTCCTACCTCCTTCTACCTAGTTCTCACTGCGAACTGATAAGTGCGCCATAGGCAGCCTCCCATCTCTCTACCTGAACTTATAAATGCACCATAGGTAGACCTCCCATCCAACCCGTACCAGAAACCTACTCACTACCTGCAGCCTTTAGCTGACTGCAAACTGGTAACTGCGCCAAAGGCAGCTTTCCCACTTTCTCTATCCACTCCTGGCCTAAGGGCGAGTTCGGAGAGTAAGAGATTAACCCAAGTAAACCCGCACGGGGTAAAAGGGAATACTCCCTACCACTTATTATTGCACCACGTGTGCCTCAGTACCTGGAGTTTATATCGGAAGCAGCGCCGCTGAAATTAGAAGTGCGCGAGGCTCCATCATGGAATTAGTAGCCACGAGGCTAAAGTGCACCTAGATTCTAAAGTGATAAATTTATGTAACATTGTGAGTTAGTGTAAAAACATACCACTGTGAACTTGTGTACATTTGCTGTAAATACAACGACATAATTCAAGAACATGTGTGCTATTTAAAGGGAAACTCATGTCTGACGATTCAGTGCTCATTATTAACATTGATCCCGAGGAGGCACGCTCCTTGACAAGCGTAAGTTGCAAGCCGCCATGGAAAGGCGCCAGGTCTGCCCTCCTGCTGCTAACTTACCCTCTGACCTCATTCCGACACCTCAGAAAGTGCCCGGATGCCAGCTGTCTCTTCCGACCTTCAGCCGCCAGTTCCGAAAGAGGAAACATAACCCAGACCAAGTCAGTCACATCCTCCGCGAGGCACATCGCTGGGTACGGTCGCTACTTAGCCCACTAAAAACACCACCACGCCCAGCTCCTGCACCGCACCCACCGGTACTCCAGCTCCGCCAAGAGGCTCAACAGAATATAAAAAAAAAAAAAAAAAAAAAAAAAAAAAAAAAAAAAAAAAAAAAAAAAAAAAGCCAGCTTAGACAGCTAATTTAGATAAGTGGGAGAAGATACCTACCCCCCTCCACAAAATAAAAGAGTAGTTCTGCACCACAATCTTATCTACAGTTGTCAAAGTGTATCTTCATTACGGGGACCCACTTCTCCAGATACATCGACATGTAAGACCTCTGCCGAGTCCAAGTCTAGATGATCAACTAGCCCAGGTACTCGACCTCGACAGGGGACCTCAGGGAGGGGATACAAGTGAGCGACATTTACACCATATAGGCAGTTCAGTCATCAAGTGTTAGACTGACAAAGCTGCTAGTCTAGTTGACTCTGCAGCAGGATAAGTAGCTATAGCTGTCCACACGAAAAGTAGTCTTAATTAAGTTTGTCCCTGCCACTAACACTGACTTCAACTGGGCCTTATTTATAGTCACAGTAAAGTTGACGTTGAGGGGTAGTTACAGACATCTAAATGTAAGAGGGTAGTCAAATGAAATACGCAGTTTACGTGGTATGAAGACTGATTTCCCCCGAGCACAACCGTTAGTGATGGTACCCTGAATAACAAACTTGATTTTCAAAACCTTCACTTGAGTTAAGTGCCATTAGGCAGTTTTGGTGGGATAATGTTTTGCACAGTTATAAAATTATTTGGTGCCCCAGCCTTGAGGTTAGTGGGATGGTATACGTGGGAAGACACTGTCGAGAAACTTTAGTGGATAGTGGACTGCATAATCCATTTTTACCACTATTGAACACATTCATCTAATTGCACTAATTTAATCAGTCTTGCATTTTTCGTGTCAGAATTGCATATCTGCAAAGCTTTAATGGAATTTGAGCCAAGAACCTTTGGATCAATTAACCGGAGCTACAAATAACTGCACATCAAAACGTCGAAATAATTAATGAAAACAAAATTTAAAAATAAAATATTACTTTTCAAGGCTTATAGAGGTAATATAACAACTCCTATACTCCTATATAATTTGTTTCTCTCCGGTCATGTTTGTTTTCGAATTGTCTGCCTTGAAAGTTTACTAACTATGTTTTTATCTTAATAATTAAGTTATCTTATAAAATAAAAAACTTGCACAACTTTTTTAAATTACTTACATAAGCATCATTCTGATGCGAACACCACCTTAATATCTCCACTGGTTAGATAAGGATCATCGGCTAATAGAAAACAAATGTTATGCCTTTTCACCGCTTTAGGTGTCGAATTTCAAAAAATCTTAATTTCACACCCTACATATTTGTTTAAGTATTCAAGTGAAGTGATAAATCACAATGATAGCTCGTTCAGTCTAAGCAAATTTCAATCATTCATTAATAATCATATATGTATACGGTAACCCCTGTACAGTACTGGGAGTTCGAATTTTGAAAAATCTTAAAACCATTTTGCGACCATTTATCTAATCATCATCATCATGAAGCAAAAATAAACTGAATATCTCGATGGATTATGTATAGAAGATTTATCTAAAACACATTCCGGGTCTTTTCACCAACTAAGAGACTGAATTTCGAAAAAACCCTTAAATAACATTTTAGTTTGCTTTACTGGTGCCTCTTGAACGTGAAAAACGCGACAATAGCCTGCTAGGTCCAAGATAGAGCGATGATTAATTGAAAACACATTTCATCACTTTTCACCCCTTTTCATCTCCTTAAAAGGCGAATTTCGAAAATTCGTGAAATTTCTTTTGAGATATTTGAGTAAGCATCAATCTTAAATAAAAATCACGTAGTTGTATAAAAATCAATGGGATATATATATATATATATACATAAATAAAAGTTACTTGGGATATTTACAAAAGCATCACTCTAAAGCAAAGAGCATTTTGATATCTCGATTGGTTCGACAGATATGGAGGAATAATCGAAAACACACTTCACGTACTTTCACCCCTTAATTAAAGAATTTCAAAACGTTTTGGAGTCCTATCATAGACATAACATACTAAAGTAAAAATCACAACAATAGCCAACTGGGTTTCAAAGATACTGTATATACAAATACAAGTCATGAGAAAAAAAAACATTTTGCCTCTTTTTATTGCTTAGAGGTCAAATTTCAAAAAATCCTAACACAGTATTTTTTTGGGGTATTTACGTAAGCAACATTTTGAAGTGAATACGAACTCTTTATCCCGAAATATTCAATAGATAATATCAACAGTTAATCGGAAACATATTTATAGGTCTTTTCATCTACTTTAATGGTGAATTTCGATAAAATCTTTAAATTAGCCTGAACGGGTCTTGCTAATACAGAATACTTCCGATTATCCGTGCACCGATTAACCGGTTTTTGGATTATCAGTGTGACATTGAACACTGTAAAAACGAAAACGTTTGTTAAAAAAATCTTTTTGGAATGTAAGAGTGTCAACTCCAGCGCGCAAGAATGGTATAATGAGATTTCGCAAGGATGGATTAACGACTTTTCAACATCATTTTTACTCGTTTATACCGTGCACCCCAGACATACTTTTATTTATTTTCGTGAAAAGGTTGCGAAATATATGTAGGTAAAACTATTATTCATTATGGTATTTGAGTTAATTATTTATAAATTCAATTTTTTTTTTACATTTTTATAATAACATACGTGCTATTTTCGGGTTATTCTTGTTTCCCGATTATCCGCACCAATTAACATGGATAATCGGGAGTTTACTGTATGTATTTTTATGTGTTTCCCATTTAAGTAAAAGTCATGATGATAGGCTGTTGGGTTACAGCTGTATCAATGTTTATTCAAGAATACATTTCATCCTTTTTAACCTCCTTAGAGGTCAAAATTCAAAAAAATCCCTTCTTAGTTCTCGCCTACGACCTGAGGGGTACTCACACAAAAAATTTCACGATTCTAGTTTCAGTGGTTTGGGCTGCAGTTTGATGTGTCAGTAAGTCAGTCAGTCAATCAATCAGTGTTCATTTTTATATATAGGGATATAGCAAACTACCGCATTACTCGCATAATGGCCGCCATCGCATAATAGCCGCACCATTATTTTCAAAGGCTTAAAGCAGTATTTTAAAAACCCTAAATAATGGCCACACCCCATATTTTTCAACAGGGGACACAATACAGTAAAACTCTGTTAAGACGTTTACCAAGAGACCAGGTTTTGCTAACACTTTCGGCGAGAAAACGTCTCTTAGACAAAATGGCAAACATGTGATCTATATGATCTGCAAAATGTGACAGTTGCAAACGTCCGTCGATCGGAAGTGCGGCGCACCGGCACGCACTACCAGATCCTCCATATTTCATGCCTATAAGACGTGGCGCAGAACCGAGCATCCAGGTACCAGTCTGCCGGCGCGCACATCTAGATCCTCTGTTTTTTGTGCCTAAGAGACGTGGCAGCAGAACCAAGCATCCAGGTACAAGTCTTCACGATGCGCACACCAAGATCCTCTGTGTTTCGTGCCTAGAAGATATGGTGGCTGAACCGAGCATCTAGGTACCAGAATGCTTACATGACTTATCTCCAGACACATTGAGTCACGCTCGCTGGTTGATGCGCTGTTGACATGATGAATCACTCTAGCTGGTTGATGCGCTGTTGATAACGTACCGGCGTCTGGAGAGATGTGATCTTTTAAGTGTGAATCAGATTTATTTATAAACTACTTACACTGGAAATAATAGTGTACATGTAATGGACCGTAATATGTAAACGTCTTATGCAGGATAATTTTAAACGATTTTCATTGCATGAAGCACACAAATGGATTAACAAGATTTTACAGTCTCTTAATTTTTCTATGTTTACTATGCACCCTGGAAATCTTTTATCATTACTTTTGGAGAAATGGTCATGCAATGGACGAGTAAATATTGGGGGGAAAAAAAGTGTACATTTGTTATATTCTACACCAAAAAATTTAAAAGGTAATTTTTTTTTAAAACCCCTCATAATGGCCGCACCCCATTTTTGGGCCTAAAATTTGGTCAAAAATATGCTGCGATTACCCAAGTAAATACGGTACTGTGCAAAACAATAAAATATAGTGATGAGTAAAAGTAACCACAAAACGGTATGTGGTGTTTTGTATGCTTGCCGAACTGCTAATTTATGATTACAAGAAATTATCACAGATACTGAACATAAAAATCAGACAGATTATTCTTATACATGAAAGAGGTGGTAAACAAAACATAAAACCATATTTCATAGCAACTAGGTCATATGCGTATGTAGGTCGCACCCTGATTAACATGTTATTGTAATGTTAAATAAAAAATTATCACTTAAAAAAAACACACTTCCATGCAACCATGGTCAAGGTCATGCAAGGTAACAGCTGTGTTCTAGCAGGCTATGACGCCTAACATTAGTACTAGCCTTCATGCAGTTGCATCACGTACGAGTGAAATGGCAGTTGCATTATGGAGTCACAAGTCACTGAAACATTTTTAAATGAGATTTTATTGCATTTATTTTCGTACTATTTCATTACTGAAGTCATGTGATCTTGGTGTTACGTAATGGAACGGCAAGCATATTTTTAGTGAGCATACTTTTAATCAGTTGTTACGGTACATAAATAAATACATAAATAAAAAAATTAAGCTCTTTCCAAAGTGGTACAGACAATTACTGAGCAAGACGACCTTATCAGTATCATTAATTTTATACAACATAGGTGAACGAGTAATGAAACTCACTATCCGAATATCTATTTTTAACAATCATATATTGAGTCAACAAAACACAAAGGAATACAGAACTTATTATAGTAGTTATCCTCTTTTTCTGAAAGTCCAATCATGATCCTTTAATTGGCAAAGTCACTTTGATTATTACAACCACACAATACAGCTATTAAATGAATCATACAAATTTAGCCCCCCAATTGAGGACCCAGTATCATAATGTCGCCCCTATTGTCACATGGACCATTTACTTTATAAATCGACTCAACCTGGACGAAATCCCATGACTCTTTGACTAGACTTCTGAGAAGTCACCCTGACCCTCCCAGAGGTTTCACCTTATGGTGCATTGCCCATTGACGGACAAGCCAAGAAGGCACTGATTCCTGCCTTTAGACCAGCAGAATGAATGACTGATGAATCCAAACCTGTGTTGGTCACTGCTGTAGTCGCCTTGTGTTAGCAACGATTCAATAGCGGCAAAACCTTGCAACACATTCAGCATCATACGAGATACTCACACCCAATGCCTTTCGTAACACAAAGCATACCCATCACCGTCGAGTTGCCGACACCAAGTGCCGCAGCACTAAACCCTCCTCACATGCTAGCTGTTATTCCTTCCTCCGCCCACTCCTCTACTTCCCTTGCCCCGGACTGACGTCATTCGACAGCAGGCAGAGAAATCTTGCTGCCATCTAGACAACCAGTCCACCATTCAAATTACGTCAAGTCCAAAAACGAGGAGAGACAAAACCTCGGGCTCTAGCTACACAAAAAGTAGGGGAATGGCCCCAATCCCAAGGCAGAGCATCGGCTCAGCATTATTTTATCCAACAATCACAAAAAATCTATTTAATACATTTTTATGACAATTCTCAATACAATTTAGATGGGAATTTTTTATATTGTGTTGAGGATGTAATGTTACAACATAAGTTAATGTATAACTAAGTATAAATGAAGTGTGAAACTATATTACATAAGTAGAGCCCGAGGATTGTTTTTACAGTGCAACTATGAACAGTACCACTCAACATGTTAAGGAAGACTGATGAAATAAAAGATGTACAACCTAATATTAAACCAGAAATCATTTGCTTTTTACTGGTTAAGATACTGCCCTCACAAAACCACCACCTTTACATATTAAACACAAGTGGTACAAATGTAGAACCTTAGCAAGTGTTCCACACTTAAACCGCAAAATTCAAGTGCTCCCGCAATTCAGATGACAGATGCTCAATCCCATACCTTTGAATAAAAACGAGTTTAGTTTTCTTTACATTCCTTCTTTCCAAGGTCAGTTTTCAGTTTATTACTAGAAAAGTAAAAAAGCAAACTAAAAACTGGAAGATTTCACATATTGAAGTGCTGTGATGTAGGAGGGTATACTCAAGCCATCATGGATACGTGTGCTAGTTTCAGTTCAGGCACTTATAAATTTTACACGAACAACCGTTAAGCATTTTTTGGAGCACGTACTGTTTTAACCACGAATATAGTATGAATTCAACTCCGTGCTTGGATTCAAAATTATATAGGTAGTAACAAAGGGGGGGGGACAAAAAAAAAGGGTAGCACATGATAATACTACAGATTCTAAATACCTCAACTAGATCATATAATGCAATGGTAGATTAAAACACCACTTTATCACAATCAAAAGACCCAAATTTAAACAGATGACAATATGCTACAATCCAACTTATGAAGCTATAAGGACTGTCTGCCATAACATTTTCTTACTGACCTGTAATGTTGTAATAAATGTCATTAACCTGTAATAATTACGGACAAGCAATTGTTTCCAACTATCTAAGGGAAACTAGGTTAAGTTCCAAAAGCATACTTTTCAGCTGATTTCCCTCAAATTTTCAATTTTTTATTCATCATTTTGCACAGTTCCTCGAACAAGTCAACGGCTCTCTTAAACTGCACTGTATAAATAAAACAAAGTCACATTAAATGAACACATGTGTGGTCTGTACCAAAACTTAGGAGGTGGGGAATGATCAGCAAATTCAATAAGAAAACGAAAACAAAACTGCCAACCAGTCTAGGTTATTAATATAAACCAAATCAACATTACTACAATGTAGACAGTACTAACTTAATGAGCAAACAAACTAACATCATGGCTGTGCTAATTTCTTTAATAAAAAATAACGCTAGTTGGACAACTATCACATAGTTTGAAATGTAAAAAAGTATTACTTCATTTGTGAAATTAATGTACTGTAATTTCAAAAGTTTAGGTATCTTTACAGCCAAGATAGGTACAGCTCCAGGGTCATACGAGGCAGAGATTGCACAGCACCAAGAGGCAGTTAGTCATAGATGTACCTGTAGGCGACTCTCGTCGGTGTTGGTGGCAGCTGAGCTCGTGGCCCGGCCCTTCCCTGAGGCAGGGGTGGCTGGCTGCACTCCTGCCTTCTTGTACGGGCTCGCCGAGCCTTGCGGCCGCACTGTAACAACACCTTTCCTTCACTCTCCATGCATGTCCACTGCCGACTCTGGGACTGACATAGCAGTAGGCATAACACAGTACCAGCCATCACAACAGTGGCAAAGCAAACAAACAATGCATGCGTACATACTAACAAGCAGCCAGCACTTGAGATGTGTCTAAATTCAAAAGCAAAAGTCCTTAACTGGCTCTGTACCTTTGAAATGTGCACCAAAGTCATGTCATCACAAAATTCTAGATTTTATTATTCAAATGTTCGTAAAGTTAAAATAAAAAAAAATTTACTTCGTTGTGCACTGTTTACTGTGAACAAATCTTGACAAAGTAAGTACTAAATACATGTACTAATTCCAAAAATTAAAACTACTGGTATTCAAATATAATTTTGAAGAAACTGGTAGAGGGTGTGCAAGATTTGTGCCATCCATGGGTGTCCATGGTTACTGGTAAACTGAAATTATGTTTTAAGGATATGTTTACATGCAAAATGCTTTCTTAATTTTATTGTTTTATTGTTTTTTAGAGGCAAACATTTGTTATTTATTGATAGCAGCTGAATAAAACTGGAAGATCCACCAAAACACTGTAATGAAATTGTGTATTAGGAATATACTCATGACCACGATGCAGGTACGTGTGAACACAGCACAGAGAGCTGTGTATCAATACACTGTCCGCAACACACTTTCAAGTCTACATAGAACAATATTGATAGATTTGGGCTTTACTTAAGCTCATATTTTAGTAACAGTAGGGATATTTCCTATTTTTTCATCATATTTTTATTCAAAAGTACATTTCATTTAATGAACATCGGAACCACATTTTCTCAGCAAAAACCGTGTGTCACCATGTTGATGTCCCCGTGATGTCCCCATACATGTTATTGTACTATATAGTACATAACTTTGTGGAAACAAACTACAGCAACATACATACAGGTCGTGAAATTGTGTTAATTCAAATACTTTATGTGGTAATAACACGTATGGCTAGAACTACAAAGAGTACAAATGTGTACAGTAGTTACTTTGTTCAGCAATACAATGAACTTTACTCCAAATAAAACATTTACTATAGTGCTGTCTCACGTATCAAAATGGACTGTGTGCTACTAGACCAGACCTGAAAAAGTCTATTTACTGACAAAAGTTCAATTCACATACCAACTGATTACCCCAATATACTGTGTACAATATGACACTGTCAGCATAAGATAAATAACTTCTTTTAAAGGATAAGTTGCAGTCCATAAATTTCAATATATAACAAAATCTCAACAGTTTTCTAATTTCTGGCTGTTCCACTGCCTATCGCAACAACATCAGCAAATAGATGAGGCCAACAACATCAGCAAATAGATGAGGCCACGGTATCCTTTACTGGCCAATAATTTAATGGGTAGGCAGAGGCCCAGCAAAATTCACTACGTAATGGTAGCACTTCTGGCTGCATCTCATAGGGCCTTCCATAAAAAACGTAACAATTATTGGGCGGAAAAAATTAACAGAAATATAATCTTTTGCTCTGCTATAGTGTATTATTTTCCTAACCCGAGCAACCAGGATGATCAATCAAAATTCTGTAAGAGTCAGGTTTGGTTAAACACATTTCATCTATTAGCTCAGTAGGTTCACTTTTTGAATGCATGCAAATTTCATTCGGTTGAATTTTAAAACATAAATTTATGATTCTTAACAAGATCTGAAACAATAAAATTAATTCCTAATCTAATAAGTTATCATCACTCCAAAATTCAAATCAAATTGACATAAACTCAAACCTCACTAAAATATTGCAATGTGTGAGTTTTAATTAATAAAGCCTGGTGGGCAGTGGCTAATCAAAGCTTGTACGACTACATCACACGTGTGTTAGCCAATAAGTACTGTATGTGTTTTAAATATTTACCGCAGCATTTGAAAATATGGACTTTTTAAAGCTCAATAACTTGAAAATTAAAAAGTGTATGGAATTGTAACTTTGCGTGGTTCATTTGGTGCACAAACAACTTGGAAGAATCAAGTACAATTGTAAATACTAAACAGTTTTACAGGCACCATCCCTATTGGATATCTATGTTTGTGTAGTATTGTTTGTGATGCAGACACACCAAATAGTGCTTCAGAACTGTAAGTTCTAAATTTGCCATATCTAAGTAGGGAGGGGATTTTTCCTGCGAACGTGCTATTTTGTGTGTCCCAGGTGTTGGTTCGAAACAGTACATTGGATTAAATATACATATGTTTCTGAATTGCAGCCTGGATTGAAACTAATGAGAAAAGAGACGTGTAAATTGAAATATGAGCTGAAGACTGGTGGAGGAAGTCTGGCCAGAGCTGGCAGAAAGTGCGGACCTTGATCATGATTTGCGAAGGAGTTAAACTCCGAGAATAAGGGAGCCCCGTCAGCAGCTGCGAGAAATTGATGGTCAAGGCAGTGCAGCTAAAATTAGCTAGCTGAACACTTAATAATGCTTTGTGAATAGTTTTAATTATTAAACTCTTATTTAAATACGTAATTATGTTTTGGGTATGAACATGAACTTTCAGAAGCTTTGAAACATTTAGTGGGTTTGATAATGGACTACCAAGTATAAAAGGTTATATTGGCAGTGCTCAGGAAATGTATATGTATGAGTAATCTTGCTGAGTTGAATAGTTTACTTTTCATGAACCAATATGAAGACTACTTCAAATTACACAAGATAATCACATGAAGGTGCAATTGGACACCATAAAGACTCAACCTCGGGGATCAAGATTAAGACTATGCAAAAATTACTGCCCACATTAAACTTGACAAAAGATGTCTATTGATGTGTTCCATAGGAAGAAGAGGTCCACCAGCATAGATAGTATACTACCAAATTGTATGTATGCTTCAAGATTACATAGGCATGATTATAGGAGCTCAACGCACAGCAGTTTTTGTCAGATTTGAAGATATACCAAGCAGAAAATTAATTAAAATTATGTGCAGAGTGTTTAGGATCTAGGATTTTAGTTGCTGCCATGATTATACTTGCCCAGTGGTAAACTTGCGGATTGATAATGTTAAGGCCATCATCTTTCATTATTTCAAACAATTGCAAATCAAATATATTTAACGAAATGCTTTGAAAAAATTTGAGACTGTGTACAGTCATACGATACACAACTTTGTCAGAGCATTTTTTAAAAATAATTTGCCGTTTGCTAGCAAAAAGTTATTTTGCTTTATTTTGGCTTATTTTGACATCAAAATATGTAATATTTCAAGTGCAAAAAAAAAAAAAACAGTTTGGTGTATTGCAACAGATAAATTCAGATACAAAAAAGTAATAACATAAGTGTTTAAACTGTAAGAATTAATTTTTGATATAAGCATTAATTTGTGTTAAAATTTATTTTTCTAAACCACTGCAAAACTGAAGAGCAAAGCCTTAAGGACCCTGGATTAAGTCTGGGAAAAATCTTTAGTTATAAATTTATTCTTAAATTGTAGAGTTATGTGAATTCATATCAGTTATATAGGTAAACATTCAAATTTTTATCAAGACAAATTCAGTGTTCAAAGAATTTAAATTTATGAAAAACTACTTATTTTGACTGAAGCATCTCCTCTTTATAAAATTGTTTATTGTTTGAAGAAACCTCAAGGAAAAAGTGTGTACTGTAACTAAAAAAAAAAAAGGAACTACCAGCAGTATGTGAAGGAAATCCTACAGATAACTAAGACAGCCAATCAATGCTAGCTCAGAACAGGAACAAAGAAGACACTGAGGGGACAAATTGTCTATAGGAGTGAGTTATCAAGGAACTCAACATCGCTGCTTCAGTAATACGGAGTGATCAACCCAAAATTTGTGTAGAGGTTGCAGAATTTTTAGCCTACAAATTTATGGTGATAGGGTATTTTAGAAAAGAAAAGAAAGAAAAAAAAAAAAGAAGGAATACTGTAATCAGTCTACTATAGAAAATGTCGCATGCTGTTATTACTGTGTTACATTAAATGTCTGGAAAAGTTTTTTTAATAACCTTGTCCCATCTGAACTTGCACAAATGTACTAACATTTGAATGACTAAGCCTTCTTTACATTTCTCCAACACTTGCTTAGGAATTACAATTACTTATGTATGTAGTAAATGGGCTGTGCAACGAGTTTGCATTAAGCGAATATCGTGAAATTAGATTACATAACAGATCTAAGACAATGGAACAAGAGCAAGCTGTGTTGAATTTGGACACAGCTTACATGTTACATTGTACAGTGATAACACTGATAAAAACACGTTTTCCTGTTAACTGTAACAATGTAAAGTTGACATCACTGAGAGGTTAACACAACATGACAAGAGACAGACAGTATCAAGGCGAACAAGTTCTAAAGGAATTGCTCACATTTGGGACAGGGTTTACCCTAAGGACAGCACAGAGAGCTATTTCATAAGGACCACTGGCAGCAATAAAAAAGTAGCAGTTCTGAATACAGTTTGGTAGTTCTTCTTTACTACATCATACTGTTAGGTCAAGATTCATCCCTCACCCTTTAAATTGTGCACTTATCTCAAAAGAGGCAAGTGTCACTGTTACGTTGCGAGAAAACTTACCAATATAGTTCACACCAAGCAAACAGCTTAAGATTAGTGAGCATACAGTAAACTTCACTGACAACCTTCATCAGCTTGGCCAGAAACTGAGCCGCACACAACTCAAGTCGAGGTAGAGTGATGGCCTTTAAGGTGCAACCTTCGAATTTGCACAAACCAGACACACCACCACTTGATGATTCACCTCTACCCAGAGATAGACAACTGCTGCATATCCTCTTTCCAATGCATTTGCAAAGCCATGAAGTACAAAGTTTTTTGCTCCGGAATAAACAACACAACGTGGGAGGGAAACCTTGGAGAGAAATTTCAACTCCTGCTGAAACATACTCCACTTCTTCACCAAGTTCTCTGGAGGATGTACATCTCAACCCAGCTGTAAAGACCACAGATACTGAATGATTTGCTTTGCAAACAGAACCACTGGTGTTACTAAACCCAAAGCAACAAACATTTTTGCCACTACAGACAAATCTGAATGCTCGGTACAGTCCACACTACATGTAGGTTTGGATGAGTACAAAAAACAACCTGACCTTGAGTTCCACAAAAAAACCAAGTACTTTGATGGAATCACTTTCAAGAACTGAAAAGGAATGAGACGTAGAACACTGCTCGGGTGTAAGATTAAGACTCATTACCATGGGGCTGGTTGAAGCCCATTTATGAAGAGTAAAGCCACCTGATTCAAAGATATCTGTAAGCCCCACTGTGTAGCATAATGGTTTCCTCCACTGAAGCTTCCCTGTCAAAATGTCACACACTTAAAGGGATGAAAAGGTATTAAATTTGTTTTCTATCAGCCAACGATACAGTGATCTCTCGGTTTAATGACTCTCAAGGGACTGAAAAAATTGTCCTTATATAGAAAGAGTTTTTAAACCGAATGATAAAAGTATGTATGTTGCGACTTTAAATGGGACCAAAAATACAGTTGTTAAAGTGAAAGAATCATTAAACTTGGAAGACCTTAAACTGAGAAATCACTGTACGTACTTATCTAACCAGTAGAGATATTGAGGTGGTGTTTGCGTCAGAATGATGCTTACGTAAGTACCTAAAAAAAATTCAAGTTTTTTATTTTATAAGATAACTGAAATAAGAAAAAAACTTAGTTTGTGAACTTTCAAGGCAGACAATCCGAAAAGCAAGAATGAAGAACGAGAAATAAACTATACAGATATTTAATTCTACAGTTTACTGAGACGTCACAGAATAAAAAAGTAGTACATACTACTACAATTATTCTGTGACGTGGTGTTTGACAACTTCTATGAGTCCAGGAAATTAATATTTTATTTTTAAAATTCGTTTTCACTAATAATTTTGACATATGTGGCACTGTTGTTTGTAGCTCCGATCTATTATTTGGGATGTTCTGAGCTGAAATTTCTTTAAAGACTGTGAAAATGTGCAAGTCTGACACACACAAACTGAATGGAAAATGAAATTACCTAGTAGTGCAATTTGGATGAAGTCGTTCAAAAATTGTGAAAATGGATTATACAGTCCACTATCCACTGAAGTTCCTCGACAGCATCAACCCACATATATTATCTCACTAACCTCAAGGTTGGGGCACCAAATACGTTTATATTTCAGAGAAACAATATCCTGCCAAAACTCCCTGATACCATTTAACTTCAAGTGAAGTAATTGAAAAACAAATTTGTTACTGAGGGTAGCATCACAAATGATTGTGCTCAGGAGAAATCAGTCTTTATACTACATAAACTATATATTTCTTTTGATTGCCATCTTACATTAAAGCGTCTGTAATTACCCCACAATGTCAACTATGCTGTAACTATAAAAGTATATAAAGCCCAGGCGAAGTTGCTGTTAGTGGCAGTGACAAACTTACTACTGTAGCTACAGCTACTTATCCTGCTGCAGAGTTAACTCAATTAGCAGATTTTTCTATCTAAAACTTGATGACTGAACTACCTATCTGGTGTGCAAAGAGGTTTTTCAATCAAAGTAAATATCTGCTCTGAGTAATACATGAGAGCAAAGCCGCGGGCGCACTTGCTAATATTATATACAAACAACGTGGACTTTTAGTTGCGGCAAATTTATTGTACACACTATTGGTTGTATAACATAAATACATTTTTTTCTGGCATCAGGTGACAAAGGTACTTTTTACAAAAAAGTTGCGAATTTATCTTTAAAATAACTCAATTTGGTTGATTTTGTAACTTAAAAGAATCTTGAACAGAACCTTTCACGACTAGAAGTATAAAATTTTTAATTCATCTTACAATTCGATATACCGTACGAAAAATTAATGTTTGCTATCCATGGAAACATGTGTTTATCAGATCATAAGATACATATTGCTAACACAAGTGTTTTACTTCTTTTCGCATGTTCTTTGCCAAGTTAGATTTTTAACTCTTTTAACTTTTTGTGGTAAAAATTCTAAATTTACTTTTTGTTAAGGTGTCAAATTAACAGAAAAATATGTTCAGGACCATTTCGATGACGCATTGTATATCTGTATTCGTTTGCCATATTAACATATCTGTTAACTTTACATTACTTTTTCTGTGGGGCTGAGTAAACCTCGTTAATTCGAACTCGGTTGATTCCAAATGCTATATGAATCGAAGCCATCACTCGGTCCTGAACGTGAGGACAGGATTTTACATGCTATGGAGTTTGGTTAGTTCGAAATTCGATTAATTTGTAATTCAAAGCTTTCTTCTGGCTTAAAAAGGGATCAAGTCCTAGTAATTCTAAGTCATTTTGACAGAGAAGTCAGTAACGTTTGCGAAATCTAAGAATAATGCTGTGCCATGTGGTGTTGTACAGCCCTAGATTTGTTTCCGTTACCGCGCCTGCCCGTGTTGCGCTGACCTTGAGGCTTCCTTGCTGTCTGTGTATGGCGCTCGAGTTTGAACATATACATATACCTGTGTGTGTGTGTGTGTGCAAAGAGAGAGGAAAAGAAGAATGGAAGGCAGGAATGGCACAGCGTGTGACAGCCTGTGTTGTGTGATATGACGATCACATAATTTTTTGCTTTCGTCCCGCACTGTGAGCTAAATATGGTTACGGTAAGACACGTGTGGATGTGCCACGAGTCTGGAGTATTTCAGCGGCCAGGAAGAAGATGTGTGAAAGAGGGAAAGAGAGGATGAGGAAGTAGGTAGTTGGTCACACGGCATCAACTCCCCTCCCCCCCATGAAAGAGCTAGTTTATTTTTAGAACGTCTCCACTTCCCTTCCCCCCTCCTAACTAACCACATTCCAAGCAAATACCAGAGTTGTGTCACCCTGCAAGTGCCTGCTAGTCCTTGTTCTCTTACCTCCCCCCCCTCTCCAAAAAATCACTCGTTCACAGGTATGAGTCACCAATCAACAATGCGGCTTCTAGGAGAATACAGCCAGCAGAATGGCAAAATACAAAAGCACATGTTTGTTTCCTGTGTTCCGTTGATGTCGTCTAACTGGCAACTCGTGGGAGGATAGAACAGATAGCAGTCAAGGTCACAGTGTCTGCTGCCTCTCATGCTATGTTGCCACATTGTGTGCACTGCTCTGGTGCCATACAAACGTGCGGCCTGCTGCACTGCCTGTCACCGTGCATCACTCCTTATAGATTCAAATAATACTTAACTGACACGGCATCTGAGCGTCATATTCGTGACATGAGCATTTTTACAGTGCAGCGAAGCGATCAATACAACTGGAGCACGTGCCTAGATCCTATGTCTTGCTAGCACATTACTCGTGGGCGAAAAAAACAAGGATCTAGACACTGCGTGCCTAGATCATTTGTCTCGCCAGCACAAAACTCTCGGGCGGATAAAACGAGGATCTAGGTACCGAACCATACATTCATTTGTCTAGTGTTGGCTGGCTGGCGACCAGCGGGCTTATTTGTACCACCGACGCAAAGTTGACTAATGAAACAATTTGCTTTCCGCTCACTTCCGATATAGCGTTTCACTTTCCTCGAGCGATTATGTACGACAATATTTGCTTCAGAAGTTATAGTTTCCTTCAGCGTAAAGCTTTTCGTCAAAGGAAGTGACGTCAGAAGTTTCGCTTTGACGGTAAAGAGCAGTTGGCTATCCTGCTTTACAATAAATTTCTATTTTTACTGCGAAAACAAGAAAAGTTTTACGTTTGATATGTTTGCACCTCTGATTTTCTTCGAATGTCTATATCTAACACTGCTTATTCTATTGTGCATATTTATTCTGTGGCAGAATCAGCTGATTGTAAATGTAAACGTGAGCAAAGCAGAAAAACGTATTTTTACATTTCTGATAGCAAACAAATATACTCAGCTGTGACACATATTGTATAATAACATTCCCAGAAATATATTATTAATTCATACAACTTCAACAATATCCCACAAGTACAAGTCGTAAGTAAATATACTCGCAGCAAGCTTCCTCGCAGACAAAAAAAAATGTTCATAGGGATGCAAATGTTAGTTAAAACTTATATAGCATTTATTACTATTAACACAAAATATTAATTATTATTAAATACTGTAATATAATACGGTATGCATATTATCTACAGTTCATAGCGCTGTTTGAATCTTGAAGAGGTTCAGATATGGGACGAGGTCACAAGCAGGCAACGCCACATTTACTCACTGACGTAATTGATCAGGAAGCTGGGAAAGACAGCAAGGGTAACGTGTTCTGTTTGTGACATACTGTACGTATAAGTTTCGTGTTTGACAGTCACAGTGTATTATTTGTCTGATATTTGCAAGGATATTCCAAGATTCTGCATCCTAATATTTTTATTTAATTACTCAGCAAATCTCAAATAGTATGTATGTGAATTGTGTTTTTGCACAAGGATGATATATAATGGAGGACAAGGTAAATTTCACTGAGCCATAACAGTGAGTTATTTATGGAATACAAGTTACAGTTATTTAATAAATACAATGTATCAGTATTATCGAGTACAATGCATGTCAATAACACAATTGTTTTAATTTTTCCGGCACATTCTTTGTCAAGTTCAATTTTTAACTCTTAAATCTTTATGATGCTCTGAATTAGGTATATATTATTTTTTCTATTCTGCTGAATATAGTGTTGGAGGCCTGATTGTACAATTTTTTAATAATTTATTTCAAACTATTTCAGAAATTTTGTGTCCGCCAAATTTTCAAATTATTATTTTTTTTTTAAATTTAGTCTTGAAATTATTTTACTATTTATTTCCATTATGTATATGAATTTATAGCCACACAGTAACTGCCTTTTTTATTTACATACATTGAGTCATTTAAAATGAACTCACGAAATTTTGTTGCACTAGTAACATGGTTATTTGACAGATTCCATACAATAATATTCCTGTGTTGCAGTCACATGGCACTTCCCACATGGCAATGTTATTGTTGACGTTTGGCAGACGGATATATGGTTTGTCTGAAAACAGATCAAAACTAGAATCACAGCTATCACAAAGTATAAAGTTACCGTACGACAGGTATAGGAAGGGATGAATCACTCCAGTATATACGTATTTTCAGCAGTATCACATTGCAATTTGCAATACCAAATTCACACAGTACGACACAAATTAGATTTTGCATCATAAATTGCAATGCTGTAAAAGCTACGTTCTGCACATGACATTAAAAGTTGTCGCATTGTTAAATGAAATTGCGTTAACTAATCCAGCACATTCCGCCTACTGTAGATAAAACCGAAACTGGCCTGTTTTCCTTATCTTATACACCAATACCATTCTCACACCACTACCACATGCCGAGCAAAGCCGGTCAAAAAATATGTTATCATCATTCCTCTGCAGTTTTAACTTGTTCCGCAAGTCTTTTATAACCGAGTTGTTTCGTGAAGTGCTGAAGTGCAGTAACAATGGGTACTATTTCAAGCTGCTGTTTCAAAATGCACAAACACGTCGAAGTTCACAGAAAATTACCGCCTTCCCTCCTTTTTTTGTTTACATATTATACCTACACATATATACCGTATATATATGTATGGATATCGAGTTGACAAGGAAAAGGAGAGGAAGGAATTGTGGGCTTCTTTATTGTGACAGTGGCTGACTCTTCGTGATTGCGTGTGCCTGCCTACCTTCTACGTATTCTGTTGTAGTTGTGGTGCGCAGTTACAGCCAAGGCCATGCACTTCAAAAGAGTGAAATGTACGTGAACTTGATGACAGTGATTGCATATTGAAAATAAAAAACTTTTAGGTACACGTAGTTGTGTTCCCGCAAGTACATTTTCAATTGTATGAAGATGTTAATGCTGTGATTCTAATATTTGTATAATTTTTAAATGAACCGGTATAATTTATGTTGTCCAGAGAATATTTTTAATTGCAAAATCACATATTTATAGTATTATTGTACGTAGGTACCGAGACAAAAAAAATGCTTAGGTTGTAGTTACAAGAACTATATTTGGTGATTTTTCTATGATAAAAAAGTATACATAAAACAGCTTTCTTCAGGTTAGTTTCTGCCGTGAAAATTGCTACACAATTTGCCTCTACTGCGATGCATTTAAAATTTTGTACAACAGTTAGCTATAGATGCACAAAACAGTAAATTAAACACTGAAAAACTCCTTTTCAAGGCCTAAGTAAGACAGACAAATGATTACCGGTAACACATGTCAAATCACTATAAACAATATTGACAGCAAGTTAAATGCCCCCGGCAGGACCAACAATTCTTACTGCTGCATTGTAAAGACAGTTAACTCGACAGCAGCTAATTAAAACACTGACTACGTTATAGAGGACGGAGCCATCCATCATCTAGACAAGACTATGCATCAGACTACCAAGGGCCTTAAAGGGTCAATAATGCTAACGAGCCGTCATAGGTTGGCCTACAAAGATCCCACTTGCCACAGACAAGGGTGCCGGCACAGGCAGAAGCTAGCTAAAGTGGCAACCCGCACCCCTCCTTGTTCAAACAAGCCAGCATCAAGGTATGGCCAAATTAGGCTGCGACCACTGAATTGGTTGAACATGAAGAACGAACATTTAGTCAAAAAGCCTTCATATAGAGGAGATGACAATGCCTGTCACTGATTGCTTGCCAACAGAAATACTTACTCAGAGAGAAATACCAGATGCCTCTTGTGATGTGCACTTGCTACTGCTGCTGTTTGTTACTACGGGTTGTTGATGTTGTGTGCTTTTGGGGGATGTAGCTCTACTCCTTTACTATTGCTACAGGTAGTTAGTGGGCAGAACAGTGACGAAAACAAACGAGTTGATGTAGAGGCGGTGCCTATTATACTGATGCAGTCAGGTTAATCAGCCACAGATGAATAAACCAATAAATATCATATCAGCATTTTTTTTTCTTCACTTTTTATTTAACCTCTTTTGAAGAAATTTACCATACAAAGGCAATTCCCACAGTGAGTACTCGCCCAAGGTTAGTTGAGGTGGATTATTATTATCTACGTATTATACCTTTCCGCCAGCCCTCAGTAGTAGTATTTGGCCCTGCACTTTGTCTACCTTAGTTACTGACTATGCGGTTATTAATACCTACTTCTGGTTACTACAAAACTATAAATGAAAAGGCAGCATGCCCAAAAGAGAGACAAAAAAAATTATGAATAGAAAGAATCTCTTCTAATGAATCCACCCTCTAGGCTTCACAACCCCTCTCCCACATCTAACACGTCCTCTTCTTCCTGCCATGACGCCCCAACTAAGCAAAACACTCAGCCGGCCATCTCCTGTCGACTGTTCCCTATCTCCGATGGATCACGACTGCCTGTTTGCAAACTTCAACACAAAACTTAGCCGGCTATCTCCCGGTGACCGGTCACGAGCTCCGATGTATCACCACTGACTGTTTGTAAACACAAACGTAGATGGCCATCTCCCGGTGACCACTCCCTAGCTCCCTGGGCGGACACCCGGACTTACTCGGCCGACCGGCGGAGGGATACATCAAGATCCAACTTGTTAACTCCCCGCATTCCAGCACATCCCTGTACGTGCCTCCAAGCGGGTGAACTCTGACCTGCCTGCCAGATTAATCCATCCCAGCACAGGCTAGCTCAGAGCTTACTTGACATTCTAAAACCCAGCACATTCCTATACGTGCTTCCAAGCAAGTGAACTATGACCAGCCTGCCAGAAAAATCCCATTCCAGGAGAAGCAAGCTAAGAGTCTACTTGAGATTTTAAAAATCCAAACTAGGCAAAATATAAGAAAAAGTTACTTAGAAAAGTTGCTTGAAATTAAATTACAATAGAATCTCGTGATAGCGAACACGGAAATAGCAAAAAAAAGGTTATAGCGAAGTCTTTTTGAGGAACTATCAAAAAATCGCAAAAAAATTCCATGAAAAATGTGAATTTTAAGAGTAGAAACATGTATGGTAAGTCCTGTGCAGCAGGTTTGCAGCGAGATTCGTGACCATTTGAAGCAGGCTTGCGGCGACGTACGTGACCTTGTGAAGTGAGTCAGCCGGATGTATAGACTGATTACCTCCACCCCTTATGCCACCAACCCTCCCCCCTCCACCATTCCAGCCCGCTGCCGCTAGCACTGTCACGGGAGTCATGCTTCTGCCTGGACATCTCGTTTCCCTCCCCAAATTGCACAATATTATAAAAATAGAATTGCGCCCATTATTTCCCCCACCCCTTTTCAACCGTGTGGAGTTTCATATACAGCTCGCTTTTCTGATTTTATTTACTCTGATTAAGATGTTGGATTTTGATATACGTACAGGCAAACCCTGCAACTACGACATCGGCTACTACGACACCGCAACTACGACAGTATTCTCAACCCCCGCCAATTTCCCCCTCCCCCTAATAATTAGGAGCATCCGTTCAGCTCAGATGACGACACGGCTAATTGGAACAAGAACTGCGTGTTCTGACAGAATAATGGCGGGCATATGCTGTTTCTTCACCACGAATAATTGCCGCTGGCTGTGCTATACCTGAGTCACACACACACACCACGCATACCAAAGAAATGCCTCTGGGAGAGACGATAGCGCTGTCTCTCACTCACACACGCACTCATACAACTACTCATGCTTATCTCTGCTGAGCTTGCTACAGCTCATATTTTACTCGGTACACCTTCAGCTTTTTGAGATAAGTAAAAAAAGACGGCAGATGAGAGGACGCATTAGCGTTACAGTCTCCTAATCCATTGTCAGTGCATTTGCTGTTCTGATTCACCTTCATGCTCACACAGTCGGCCGTACGTGTTTTTATCTATTAGTTTAATGGAAATTTCAACATTTACTGTAAAGTAATTATAAATTATGATTTAACACATACAACGTCCCATAAACTTGAGCGAGAAGCAATAAATCCTTGCAGGCTGGTCGTTGCATTGTTAAAAGTATCTTACACACAGTCAGGAAGAGCGTGGGAACAAGAGTAAGTCGTTTTTTTTTGTCTTGGAACGAGTCTGTTTGAAAATCTGAAAAAAAAAAAAAAAAAAAAAATCACGGGTGATGGGCTGTGTGTGAAAACGAGCATGTCTAACTTTAGCATTGCTTTTCAACAAACTGTCTATCTAGATTTGGTAGCGCTCATGTAGGTCAGAAATGTTTTCTGTCGGTACACTTCCGGAATAAAATCATAAACTTGTCACCTTGCTCAAAGTCAATGCGTACAGGTGCGCCCACTTCTGTTACTACCAATTAGCTTCGAACTTCGTGCTGCTGCCGCTATACACAGTTCACGACTATAGCGCGAAAATAAAGCAACTACCAATGTTGGTGTTGCTTATTTTTACTGTCAAATAACACTAGCATTACCTGCCCAACGGACAAGTGAACCATTACATTCACCCGTCCAAGCTGATTTTTATGTGTCACGGGCAAGTGCACAAATTATTCGACGCGTGCCACAGTGTGAAAGGGCAAACAGAATATGCCAAAATAAATAAATAAACGGCTACACTAGGTAAACTGATTACATTGGTCTGCAGCAGCCGGCAGTGTAATTATGTTGACTGCCAGCGTGTGTACTCTTGCTGCGCGCCTGCGTGGCAGGACACAGTTGAGGCGGTCCGGTGATTGATAGCCATACTTACATGACGCGGCGGAGTTTTTGGCCTGTTTGGACTTAGCGAATAGTTGCACTCATACTTGTTGGGTGTCACTGTAACCAGTGCATACTTACCTGTCAAAATAAACCTATATTTCCTTAAAATAACGCACTACTTTGTAATTAAATAAGATTAAAGACTGTTTTAATGCAATTTTTGGGTATAGAGGTCAGAATCAGCCAAATTCGGCTATAGCGAAGTTTGAACCCAGAACCGTGACATTTCGCTACAACAAGACTCTACTGTAGCTTTGAAATGACTCCAAACACGATATGAATCCGATAGAATAGACACGTAAAATTTAATACTTTTATCTTGCCTTAGCAGTTAAATTTTAAATTTTGAATAAAATTTTAATGTTAATTTCTTTACTCGCATCCTCAATTAATATGTTGGATCCCGCCGTATACATCCTTACACCTGGTTAGGTTGGCCTGCTTAAATTGTCATACACAATAAAAAAAAATATTATTAAGACAAAAACAAAAAAAAAATTGAAATTACTATATGATAAGAGGCCAAGTAAATGCTACATGCCAGTGCGCGTCACACTCTGCAACAGAGGGTATGTAAGCATGGAGAACAGGGGATCATGCACAGTCGGAACAACATGAATGTTTTCCAGACCAATTACAGAAGATCCGTAAAATTTGGCAGGTGATATACATTCAACAACAGTGGACCTGCTCAAATAGCCTTTCCTTTGTGAAATGTGATACATATTGCAATAATTTTGATAACTTCACATAAACCAACTGAACACATTAATTTCATTTCCATCACTTTTTTATTCACAACTGTTTCAAATGTTATTTGTACAAAATGTTTACATTTTTAATAATACTTCAAGTACATTTGCTAACAACAATAGCCAAATATAAGACAATATACAGTAGAACCCTGATTTTACGACGGTCTACGCTTCCCAAAACAATTGACTCAAAATAGATGTTGTCGCAAAATCGATGTAGACCACTTAGAACCCTTAAATGTACGAAAAATTCAAGTACAAAGTCAGTTTTTGCTCAAATATCTTTATAACGTTGCTAACACACAAAACAAACAAGTTGTCAATGTTAAAAAATACGTACAGTAACAATTATATTTAATTGCAATACCCTAATTTATGATAGAAACACGGACATGCTGCAAAGCCTATCATTATCTCTTCTGCCTCAAAAAAATAAACGTCATGAGGCAGTGCGCTGCGAGCGTCACAACCGGGTACTGAGTCTTTTTTTTTTTTTTTTCCAAAATTACAAAGTCGATTAACATAATGTAAATATTATATAAGAAGTTGAAGTCTTTTGAATAAAAATATAAACATTCCAAGTTCGTGAATTATCTCAAACTACCACAATAATCGTAAACATTGTTAGGCGGCGGGGCGAACATATACACATGCCTTATCTTTTAAAATACAGTAGTCCCTAATAGAGGCCTGCTTCTTTTTGCAAACCTTCTTTGTGACATAAAGCTGCAAGGTTTCTATAGAGTTTATCACACTTTCTGGTATGTCCAATTCACTGTCCTCACTGTCCAGCAGGTTCTCTAGTACTTGTAACGCGTTCTTTGGAGGGCTTCGCCATTGTCTCTTCCTCACTTTCTCCATCATCCGAAGCAATCTGGTTGACCCATGAAGTCGTCATTGCCACATTCACCCCAGACCGCCACTTCATTTGCAGCACAAACGTACTACTCGTAATTGCAGTCTGGGACAATTCTTGTCCACGTAGCATCATCACACGGTGCACTAAAAGTACTAAAGTGCTGGGGCGGCGACGGCGGTCCTGGCTGGGACACGGTTACCATAACGTCATCCGGGAAGTCGAGGTGCATCTTCATTCATCTGATGATGCCTTAGTCAAGGGGCTGCAAGGCACTAGTGGTGTTCGCCGGTAAAAGCACCAGCTTGATGTTTCTGAGATTCTGGATGTAGGGATGGGCGGGGCAGTTGTCAACAAAGAACACAATCCTGCGATTTTTGCAACCCATTTGAATTTGATTGTCAAAAATTCGAACACAGCGCGTGAACATGCCCTTTGTACTGTAATCGTAATCGCAAGGAAGCCCCGTGTGGCCCTTGAAGGGCCGAGGTTTTTTAAATTACAAGCGGGTTTCTTTTCTCACTGCCGTCCATGTTAGCGCAAAGCAAGACAATGAGGCGTTCCTTGCTTCGCTTGCAGCTTTTGCATGGGTCCCCCTTTACCACAAGAGTCCGGTCTGGGAGAAGATTGAAAAACATCGCTGTTTCATCAGCACTGAAGACGTTGGATGGTATGTAGTGTTAAAAATGCACTGGAGCACAGGAAGCCACTTTTTCACAGATCCAGCAGGGTCAATCCGTATCAAATGTCCCAATTTAAATTTTTTTGGTTACTTGACCATTTTAGAAATAATTAATATTTTTTGTGCTGCTTCCCTAGCATAAAATGAGTTCAAAGCCACAATAATATAATTTTATCATGCTTGGTTTATTAATGGTTGCCAAATTTACGTGATAGGGTGTGGCAATTTTGATGTTTGCAAGCTTTTGGGGGAACTGTAATAAATTTTAATTGGCTGAATCCAGAGTTATGAATCAAATACCACTGTACCCA
>PNEQ01000038.1:0-10464 GCA_003012365.1 Medauroidea extradentata
AATTTAGTGTGACATTAAAAAATAACAGTGTTCTTATAATAAAAGAATAATCAACAATCTAGACTTCACAACAAACTCTTACAGAGGCAACTTCTGACCACATAGTACTGAAAGGAGAGTAAATGCTGAAATGCACTAAATGAACAGATTCATATGCAGTTTCAAAACAAAACTGTTGAATTCACATTTATCACCCTAACTTAAGAAAAATTAACTAAAACTAACAATAGGCCAACTCTATTATTAGCACACCACAACATGTGGTAACCTTGAAACATGTAATTATTCACTAAAGTAGTAGAGGTGAGGTGCCCATCCACCTTACACTAAGCATCCTTTGCCAACTGCAAATGAGCAGTAAACCGACTACATACACAAAAATAAAATAATCTTTTGCATTTTATAGCAATTCCATTTTGGAGAGATTTTACGTTACTAGCTGATATTGTCAAGTACATTACGTGTGCAAAATAAAGCATGTGTGCACTACCATGTTGTGGAATTCTGGTATTTTTTATTAGCAGCCCGAATTTGGAGTCTTGAACGATTATGATTTTTGTTTTATTATCCATTACTTTCAAAAGACAGATTTTGTCCATGAAAAATTTTGTTTTTTATTTTGGACTGTTTTATGTACATCCTTTTTATGACTTATAAGTATGTTCCATAATTTTTTAGCTTTTATAGTTATTTGTACTTACAAATTTAATGTAAATTTACAGGTTCAATTTCTTCTTGTCCTGTAACAGTAATCTACTATTTTCACAATATGCAACATGGGAAACCAAATTCTTACCAACATTTTGCTAGCTAATATCTGAACCTAATATATAACTCGAAAAAAAAAAAAAACCCAGACTCGGAGGGTACTGTACCTAATTTCAAATCGATCAGACAAGTAGAATTGCTCACATTCACTCAAAAATAAACTAAAACTGCTGAACGTACCGTATTTACTTGCATAATTTGCGCAATTTTTATCCAAAAATTTTAACTGAAAAATCGGGGTGCGCAAAATATGCGCAAATTTCAAAAAAAAATTTTTATGAGTGATTTTATGACCGGGAAAGAACTGAAACATCCCCGTATTTACTCGCATTTTGTCCAATTACCGTATTTACCCACTTACCACCCGCACCTTTTTTCGCAAAATCCTTATCGAAAAGTTGGGGTGCGGGTCATACTCGAAAAATTCCTAAAAAGTTGGGTTTTTCATATTTTGCAAACTCCTGAAAGGATTTATTACAACCACCCTACTCCTCTATTACACTCCTCCATTTGTTATTGTATTTGGTAAAATTACGCTCATTATTCTTTTATGCCTGATGTAAAGTTTGATTCTATAAACATCAGAATTTTACGTTTTAACCGGGCGAACAATGATAATGGCGAGCGTGCGCCTAGATCCTTCTTCTTCAGACTCGGCTGGACTGTTGAGTGAGGACTGAGGATCTAGGCACTCACAGCGCAGCGTGTGCAAGCGCGGACAACTAGATGGAATAGCAGTGTTTCGTTGTTCCGCCAGAATGAGCCACTGTACAGCGCGCTGTTTAGTTACAGACTGCAACTGACAGAGTGCAGTATACGAATACGATGCCGCGGAGCGGAGCATTCATCTTGCTGCCGGTTCGGCTCACCATTATTTTGTTACGTGGGGCTCTACATTTTTAATTCAATTAATGTTTAATTTAATATAATTATGTTTATATTCAAAGGGAAATTGAATTGGCACTAAATGTTGTGGGAAAAAAAAACTCGGTAGTCCTCAGCGCGCTCTTTATATAGTTACAGACTGCTGTCTACAGACAGAGTTCAGATTGCCGCCTACTCGCCATTGTTTGATTGTTATTTACTGACAGTGACACATCGTCGGAGCTGAGCAATATTTACGTTTGGGGCATCATTTTATTCTTAATAAAATAATAAGACGTATACATATTTAATTTAATTCATGTTTCATTTTATTTAATTACAGTTTTATGCAAATTGCAGTTAAATTGGAACTAAATATTGTAAAAAAAAATTTTTCCTTGAGAGCATGTTGAAATGGTGTGGTGCGGGTCTTACACGGGAGCGGGTGTTACCTGGGTAAATACGGTAATTTCTTTAGGGTTTAATTTGCCATTAACATTGCGTAAACCACGTTAAAATTCCACTCGCCGGCGCCGCTTGATGGTTAGTCAAGCTGTAGTGCAGCGCATCTCATAGAACTGGCAACTGTGTACTGCACAGTGAGCTGGCAACAGCGCAGTGACTCACCAGTACATCTACAGTGACTACCTCGTCCGCTTGCCAGGCACGTCTAGTGTGACAGCGCACATGTTTTGACGAGAATGCAGCGGAACTGAATTACACTGAGCGCGCGCCACACATATTTCATCTCCTGCCTCGCGAAAAACCTGCCGCGTAAATTATGCGGATTTTTTTAAATTCATTAAATGATGGCAAAAAGTTAGGGTGCGCAAATTACGCGATGGCGCAAATTATGCGCATAATTACGGTATTTCCTTGAATCATAGCTAAAAATCATCTCAATCATGTCAGCTTTCAAACAAAAAAAAACTACATCAAAAATCGGTCCATTCGTTTAGGAGCTATGATGCACCGACAGATATACACATTAAACTTTTAACACCCCTCTTTTTGCATCGGGAGTTAAAAAACAGGTTAAAATGGGTACCCTTTAAACAAAAATGTAAGAATGGCGGGAAACAGGCAGCTAGGCTAACAAAGCAATGTAACAGGCAGAAGTACAAGTACTTACATATGATACTTGTAAATAAGTACACACACACAAAGAGGCGACACACATTTTTTCTGCGGAAGCACAGTCTTGACAGTATCAAACTGGCTTCCTCGGGTGGCATGGAAAAAATGTGTGTCGCCCCTTCGTGTGTATGTACTTATTTACAAGTATCATCTGTAAGTACTTGTTTTTTGTACCTCTGTCATATTACTTAATAAACAAAAAACATTAAGTTTAAAAAAAGTAGTACTCAATTTGTTCCAATGATGCCATATTGAAAAACTTTGACTATCTTTGCCATAATTATAAATATAAACATAGTTTCCCAAACAAAAATTTTGTGGTACTTCTTTTTCACTTTTCAAGGGACCTTAAAAAATTGTTATAAAATGCAGGAATGTGTTAAAAGGAGGATTTTACTGTATTTCTCTGGATAACTTACATTTTGTATTTGTAATTCATTGTTTGTACGTAAAACATTGTTTTCACTCCATAAACATAAATAGTTGTTATAATTTTTTGTTACTTATTTTTTAGTTGCTGAGGTGAGCGGAACACTATTTTGGCGCTATCCTTTCAGTTCCATCTGCAATCCTAAACAGTTGACGGAGTATGTTGTGATGGACCTTGAGCTTATTAGGGATAAAGACAGGAAGATTTTTCCTGGACAAGGAGCAATTTCAAGCAAGGTAACAACTTTTTTTTTTTTTTTCCTTTTGCTTTATGGTGCTGCTGTTGAGTTTAGAGAAAGAATTAAATTCTACCTTTCAATTTGTATACATACTCCCTGCCTCGCTATTGAAATCTGTTCCAGCTCCATTGTTGTGCACTGTATATGTTTGTTATAAAAATATGTGTTATAGTAATTTTTATTAATTTATTGCTATTTTGATGGAGGTATTCATAGTTTACTATACGGGAAGACTCAGAAGTTGTCAATGGAAAGTGACATTGTACTTATCTCTTATTCTTCAGTCAGTTATAGTAATTTATTACTAATACTGTACCATAAAATATTTTAATGTATGTATGTTTCATTTGATTTTGTGTTATTTAAGTTTCGTATTTTAAACATAAAAAAAGTATACACACTGAATTTTGTGTACGTGAAAGTGTCTAACATTATCTATAAACAAGCAGATAAACACATACTGTGTATTATTGTGGGTTCCACCAGGCTGGTGATTGAAGTATATTGTTAAAGTTTGGTAGTAAACACGTAATTTTCTGTACTATAGTTGAATTCTTAGTAGTGTTGTTTAATCACAGGAAGCATTTAGCAAACTTTCTCATGTCCATTGACTGTGACCAGAGATGAGTCACAGTTTCTGCTCTCTGGCTTTTCGCCAGCAGACACATCATGACGTCAAGCAAACGTAGGTGTTCATTAATTTTGTAAAAGTAACATGTTTCAAATTGCTAATTAAATGCTAATTATTGTATTTTTAAGCTTGAAAATAATTAAAACAGGTTGTTTAAGAATCTGTTTTTGCTGCAAAATTTTACTGTACAGTAACATTATACTGTAGTTGTCTTTATAGACATGCAAGATTTTAATCATGAGTGCCATAGCAATATAGAGTCAGTATTTGGTCACGTTCATAAAAATAGCTGATGGTCAGTTGAGTGCCTTGTATGTAAGGGTGAAATGAGTGAGCAAGAGTAAGCCTCAGGTCTCTTACATTTTGAGGACTTGAACACGTGAATTAGGTGAAGGCAGGGGGAACCCTTAATGCGTATGTTGTACAAGATAATGCCAAACAATTGGAGTGGTAATACATAGACTGTTGAGGAAATTATCTTTGATTTTAAATAAATAATTATTGATAAATTTGTGTGCTTTTAGCATATGGTGGCTGACATATGGGTGGTGAAGGCTTCAGAGTTGGGGATAACTGATAACACTATACATTCCAGAACACATCTTGGCCACATTCTGAAACCAGGAGATTCTGTCCTAGGGTAAGAATGTATCCCGCTTCAACACATTTTGTAGCTAAGTATTCTTGTTGTATTGTCCAGTACCTGCAAAATTTGTATGTGGGATACAGTTGTTTTAGATTTGGCATATTATTTTTCTTCTTCAGCAAGTTTGTAGATGTTGAGTACTGAAATGTCTAAAAAGAAATTTGTGTATTGTAATTTGAACAGAATACAAAAGGAAAGGCAAAATTAGTTTAAAATTTAGAAAATGTAATGCAATATTTAAAATATTTATGTCTGTATAGTTTATAACATTATTTTGTAAGTTTGGTTTTTATATAATTCTGCATATTTGTAAGAAGTTATATTAAAAAGTTCAATTGTAACAGGTATGCACTAGGAGACAGCAATATAAATGATCCCAACTTTGAGAAATTGGATACCTCCCAAGTGCCAGATGTATTGCTGGTGAAGAAGTTCTATGGAGACCGCTCCGCTCGTAGGCGGAAACGTACTTGGAAGCTGAAACATCTTGCAGATGAACAGACAAGCCTTAACTCTGCCAACAAGTAACTATTTTTTTAAAATGTGTTAACCGGGTTGGTGTTAGTATAATGTACCTGTTAAGGGCGCAGTTCACCTCAGTTTTGAACATCTTTTTTTATTTTTATATTTGTATCAGATATGTTTTCTTAGTTTAGACATAAATTGTGATTAAATCTTCCTCTTAGGAAATTTGTGCATCGCTCATAGTTTTTGTGTAATAAGTCGTAAACTTCAACATTTTCACTTTACACTTTTATGTATGCCATTAAACCCAACTGACATACCAAATTGATAAAATTTACAGTGTATAACAATTTTGTAGGCTATAATTTTACATATATAAAAACAAAAAATAAAATATTTTTGTATTTAATAAAAAATGCTGAATTTTAAAATGAAAATTTAAACATTCCAACAATAAATATATATTTTTTGTTTTTATATGATTCAAATCATAGCCTACAACATTGTTGTACACTGTGCATTTTTTCTATTTGGTATGTCAGTTGGTTTTAGTGGCGTACATAAAACCATTAAGTGCAAATTTTGACTTTTACTACTTATTATGCAAAAACTATAAACGATACACAAATTTCCTAAGAGGAAGATTTAATCGCAATTTATGTCTAAAATAAGAAAAAAATTATCTCGTACAAATGTAGAAATAAAAAAAGACGTTGAAAACTGAGGTGAACCACGCCCTTAAGTTAATTTTGGTGTGTTCTGTTTAAACAGAGCCCACTGATTGAATGGTTTTTGGGTTTTTTATAACAATTGTCATGCTAATGTATTCTAAATTGGCTTTTTATTTGTGAAACTAGAATAGTTTAGCTTACAAACATATTTTCACAACTGCGGTAGAACCCCTATTTTACAAGTCCTCGAGTTTACAAGATAGCAATTTTATGAGTTCTTAATTTAGCTCCGTGCGGCCTCGTAAAGTTGGGGTTCTACTGTAATACGGTAAGTAATCGTGACAACTTTCCTTGGAAATTCAAAGGGCAGGGACATAACTAGAAGGGCAAGGCAAATATTTTCATTTGAGTCCTCCACAAAAAAAAAAAAAAAAAAAAAAAAAAAAAAAAAAAAAACATGTGGGGGCTTTAAAGACATCAGAGTTATTGTCATCTAGGGGTGCGTTTTCTGAATAAGTTGGTGATATGGAGAGGTGCCATATGGGCAGGTGATAACTTTATCAAGGGGTCGACTGCTCACGTTTGAGGCAGCAGACTTTGTGGGAATTCAGCATACTGGCAGGCATCACAAATGCAGAGATGCTCAATCTTACAGTGGTTTTGGGTTGGGTAATACATAGCATGGTGGAGTGCCAAATATTCACTCTAAGGCATACATTCCCAGTACTGAGTTCTGTCATGTGATCTGGATTGAAGGTACTAGGTGGTGCCCTTACTGTGGATGTATCCTTAGTTCACTGTCACTTTCTGCTTTGAGTGAAGCCCATGAGATTGGTGTGGAGGAGGAATGATAATACAGAGTAGCCTTCCGTAAGGACAGTAAATAATATAGATAGCAGGTACCCAGCATAGCAAGCACCACTACTGGCTTGCTTATTGTCGGATCGAGACATGATGGAGAAGTAACTGGGCTAATACCTTGACATAACTCGCAGAATATCACGTCACAGGCGACCTCAATCTGATCCGTCATGTTGGTGAAATGAGACGTGGTGAAAGTAAGGTATGTGAGCAGGACATGTGTGATGTCAGTCACTGCTCTCAGCCTAGCTTCCAGTGGCAGCACATTACAGTTTTCTCCTTACCCACCAGTGTCTCTCAATACAGTACTGTATATGCCAGTCAAGTTAATGAGTTTATGATCTATACATGATACTGAGGTGTGCGCTGTAATGGGCTTCAGTAACTGGACATATTTAGGTCTTGGAGTGGGTCCTCAGCATTGCTTGTGTTGTGGTGGCACCTATGACTTTCCATTTACTACGCAGTGATGGTGCGTGCCTGATGTGAGGTCGGCCAGATTAGCCTGTTGAAGCGAAGGTAGGTGTAGGGGTCGTAGGCTTGACTGATTGGACAGGAGGTAGATTCAGGACTTTTTTGAGAGCTTTGTTTCTTTAGGGACGAGACGAGAGTGCTGTGATGACATTTCAGATTCATTGGCAACTCAAGCGTCAGTTAAATAATACCCTAGTGTCTGTAGTGAGATGGTGAGGAAGACTGTGGAGGTAGGTTCTATGGTGATGACTGTGTTGAGTCAGTGCTTAGTCTGGGGTTGGTCAGTATAAGAGTTGTTGGCTTTCACACACTATGTGGTAGGGCAGAGTGCTTGGAGAAGGTGGCAGCATGCATGGGGTCATGACGTCTTGAGCTTGTGAGCTGGGGATTAGGAAAACGGAAGCAAGGACCATGTGTACTTGTAAATAGGATGTTGGTAGGGATCTCTGAAATATGCTATTGAGCAGCTGGTCTCCGCTCTGTATTCCATATTGCCTTGTTTTTACAGCTATGTATTTTCTCCTGTGGAACCTATTTATTTGTTGTAGCTTGATAATAAAGTAAGTATTTATGGTGACACGGGACTGTAAACTACTGTCTCTGTGGTTTGGAAATGTAATTTGGGAATATACTGGTAATTAATCCAGTGTAGTCTTTATTTACCAAATTAAATTACGTTTGCATTTATGAATACAGTGAAACCTCATCAGAAAGTAACTTAGGTATTTAAGTTTAATGTGCTTTTCATAATGGGTACAGTCAAATCTTCACTAAGATTTTTCCATTACATAAAATTAAATATTTTCTATGTGAAGTACAAAATTTCACTTCACAAAATATATAAACCATTTTTCACTAAGTGTATCTAGTCAAATTATTACTAAGACGACTTCATTATATTAAATTAAGTATTTTGAAAATGTAAAGTCATTCAAAAAATGTTACATATAGTATATAAGGTTAATTTTTGTGAAATTTAATGTGCACAAATGATTCATTGCACTAAAAATTCTTTTTGATTGTAGGTTACTGTACTGTATTTATATGTCTATAGGAACTTTTCAGTTACTTTAAGTATCATTGTGAAAATCCAAACGTATTTGTACAGTAGTTTTGTCAACCTATGGCAAATAATTCATTTTTGACAGAGATTCATAGTAAAAAATGTTATGTATGTAATGACTGTAGCAAGTTGATGATGTTAGGGCAATTTGGAATAATCAGTGACAGTTTATATGAGTACATGATCTTTTTACATGATCACAACAGACTCTACATACATACTGATAATATTTCATGTCGGAGCAAACAAACACAAGACACTTGTCAGTCTGTAAGTGTTGCCAGCTTCATCTTGAACGTACATAAAATTTACCTAAACCATCACCAGTTTTTCATTGTAAACTAACACACAGTATGTTATAGTAAGTCCCCGATTTACGTCGTGCCAATTTACGTATTTTCGGATTAACGTCTCTAAAGTTTGAGTACCTGTGTTTCAATTTAAGTAGTCGATGATTCAGAGTAACCTAATTTAAGATTCCCGTGCTTTTTATTTTTATTAAAACACTACATAAATCGTCACATGTACGACAGTTTTGCATTTTATTTGTGCTATGTAGCGTCGCCCTATATCATCATACGCTGCGACAAATGCTTCCTGCCCTCCATGTGGTGGCTCAATGTTACTCGCCTGGCCTGTCCACGTCACTAGCGCGACGAAGTCTTATCTCCTTGAGACGATGCAGCAGGTTCCTGTTCCGCTCTCCAAATAGCCCTTGGCCTTGCTTTAGTCACTGTGATGACATTACATTGGGCCGATTTAGGCCGGGATTACGATGCCTTCATGTTCACTTTGCTTTAACATTCATGTAAGTAGGAACACCTTGACAAGCACATTTGAACAGGCCCTATCACGATTGTGCCACTTTATACTTATGTTCACTTTCACGTAGCGAAAAGCTTGTCAATGTCAAGCTTTTAAGTTAAAATGATACGTGAAATTATACCACGTGATCGCCTAGGCCAATCACATTTCGGAGGAGTTAATGTCTTATATTGTGTCAATTTGTGTGTGGCTATTAATTTCAAGGCTCTCTCACGACGTTTTTCATTGCCTGCTTGCAACTTACGTGAAGGATCGTAATATGGCACTTTAATTGATTACATATTACGTACACATGAACGTGATAAAGATGTAAGAGGTACGTGAATGTGAAATCCTCGTAATCTCGGCCTTATAAAGATGCCACTGTTTCAGTTTACGTTTTTGTGCTTTATACGTGCTTCAGTACAGTATCAGCTCACTGCAATTAATGATTTTTACTTTACGAAATGGCTTCGAAACAGTTGAGTTTATCTTCGAAGTTCGTTACTTCAAAAAATAAGAACAGAATATCTGTCTCGGTAGCCACGAAAATGGAGGTTTGGCGAGGTTTTGATATAGGTAAGAGGGCAGTTGAAATTAGTAAAGCTTTGCCTACCACAGTTTGTACAATTCGAGCAAACACGGACAAAATAGGACGGCATTAAGCAGAAAGGAACCAACCAACAAATTAATCAATTTGGAGATAATCATAGCATGTAGAAGAAGAAGGTCCGAAGTACTTCTTAGAAAAATAAGAAGTCACAACATTTGACGAAAAATAAGAGCCCAGAAAAAATGGTGCATACAAGGATTGGATACACACAGAAAATGTTGACCTTGAATATCTAAGTTCCAGTTAACTACAGATTTGTTCCTTTCTGCTTAATGCCATCCAATTAAGAGTAGCTTGCTTAACATGTCGTCTGTCAGTGCTACAAAGACTAGTTATTCACGTCATAATGTAATGGAGAAGATGCTTGCCGTGTGGATGGAAACACAGAACCAGCACAATTAACACTGATTAAAAACAAAGCCTTATTTTTTTACAGTGAGATAATAAAAAATGTTGAAGGCACTTTGAGCTTAAAGGATAACATGTTTACTGCCAGCCGTAGATGGTTTCAGCGATTTAAAACCAGGTGTTTGAGCACAAACGCACAGTGTAACCTTCTCACCGCGCCATCTTGATTTGCACTGCCTTCCTTACAGTATAGCGGATAGGCGCCAAGTTCAAACCCACATTAGTACGAAGCACAATATGTACAGAGTAGTACCAACATGGCAGTCGGGAGACCAGTTCCGACCATGTACAAACTTACAACAAATATTATTTACCTTGCAACGTCACAAACATACCGCCCACCGAAAATAAATATTTTCAACCATCAGCTTCATTCAATATACAGTCACAA
>PNEQ01000038.1:11464-22481 GCA_003012365.1 Medauroidea extradentata
CCCACTTTCAGAACCCGTTGGCCGAACATAGCCGCACGAATACGTTTTACCGTCATGAATTATTTCCCGAACGTTTTCGCAACTTCCGCAGGCGAATTGTACATTAATCCGGGCCGTAGGACCAAAATGTTTGAGCACAAACGCACAGTGTAACCTTCTCACCGCGCCATCTTGATTTGCACTGCCTTCCTTACAGTATAGCGGATAGGCGCCAAGTTCAAACCCACATTAGTACGAAGCACAATATGTACAGAGTAGTACCAACATGGCAGTCGGGAGACCAGTTCCGACCATGTACAAACTTACAACAAATATTATTTACCTTGCAACGTCACAAACACCAGGTATAGTTTCTACAACACAAAAATTACAGGCGAGGCAGCAAGTTCCGACACCAATGGAGCAAAGGAATTTATTCCGAAACTTGAGAAGATTATTGAAGATGGTAGCTACATGCCCAAGCAAGTTTTCACTGCAGATGAAACCTGACTTTTCTGGGGGAAAAAATGCTGGTGAGAACCGATATCACCAAAGAGGAAAGAACTGCTCCTGGTTTCAAAGCTGCTATGGATTGTGTGACGGTCTTACTGGCGACAAACGCAGCTGGCGATTGCAAAGGGAAAAAAGTGATAATATTGCACACTGGCACGTCTGTGTGCGTGCGCTTCCGGCCGATTGTAGGCCATGGGTGGCAGGCTTGACTCATTTTGCGTCGTTTTTATTTATGTCGCGGTTTTCAGATACGTAAACCAAGGACTTACTGTACTGCTGACCTCAACATGTACAGTGTTTAGTTAATTAGCTTCCTTTTATAAGCAAAGTTAATGCATCAACCCTTTCTTACACTTAACCATTAGTTCATATCACCATTTTGCTGTAAAAAATAAAGTGTGACTTATTGACATTTTTATCTGTTTAATCTGAAAAACAGAAATGCTGCATAAATAACTACTGTATACTGTACATAGAAAATTAGAATGTTTATATTAATTCTTATTGTGTTAATGCTCTTCTGAAAGAAAGCTTGCCATATCACTTGCCAACTAGTTCTGTTTGGACTAACATGGTTGGTGTTTGTGATGTGACAGTGACTACCAGGAGTTCCTCGATGATCTGGAGGAAGATCCAGCTCTGCGGCAGAATGTCAACATCTTCCGGGATCGCAGCAAGCCAGTCATGCCAGTGGACGAGAATGACTTGGATGACCCCAACGACCCACATATAACCTTGGAAGAGATGCTGGATGACATGTGTTTGGATGAAGAACAGATGGAAGCCTGAACCTATGTGTTCACTTATGGAACTCTAAACTGACACATTCAGCTGCGACGTGTGCAGGATGGCTGGTAGCGACTGAAAATTAGTCATACTGAAGGCTACATTACACATTTCAGTCTGTATTCCATTCTGGGCAACATATTACTGTGATGTATTTTGTTTTCGATTTACTAAGGTATCAGAGATAAATAGCAAAATGTGATGCTTTTGGTACGTATGGTGTCATGATTGAGTTATCAGGAAAAGTTAATAAACTATGTTTCTAAAATTACTGTGTTGTTATTTTACTCATAATTACCTGTGAGGAGCTAGGTAGAGTATTTTATTTATTTTATTACTAGAAACCAAAATGTTGTACGGGCATTTATTGTCCACAAACATAAGTACTATGAGGTTAATAAATAGCCTATAATATTTTTCTTGCTGTTGTAAAAGCAAGCTGCCTAAGAAAATTATTAGCAAACAGGTTGTTGATTTAAGTCCATAGTGTGTATCTCACAGTATTTCTACCTAACTGCCACTTTGTTTTCTGTGTGAAGTTCTATATGGTAAAGCATAAGCTATTTTTTTTAATGGTCTTTGCAGAGCAGTGACATCTGTCTCCAAGAATGAGTAACACATACAGTATTAGCATACCGTTCATTGTGTTTGCTACTGCTTCACTTTTTGTTAAAGTTGTACTTCACTTGTAAAGTTATATTAATATGTTATGCAAGGAGAAACTTGCTGTCTTTGCATCCTTGATTTATATTTTGGTATCTTTCGCTGTGATGTGCATTTCATGTGTGGTTGTCTGTAGAACATTGTTTTTGTAGATATGCAAAAATATTTTGTTTTTGTAGGTATGCAAAAATATTTCTGCTGTAGGTATTTTAAAAATAGAGACTTTTAAAGAGGTAGAAATTGTAACACCAGTTCAGTTAAGTTTATTTTCATCCTGTGGACTACAGTTAACAACATACATACAGTACATACATACACACACTTGTATGTATTGTAGCATAGGATTTGTCTTATATGTATAAAAAAGAAGAAGAAAAATTGGCTTGAACACAAAATTATAAAATACACAATATGGTATATCATCATGGATTTTTAAAATTACAGCAATTTCAGTAACAGTGACCTAAGTTACAAAATGCAAAAATTTGATTGTACATTAAAACAAAGGTACTCATTCAGCCAATCAATAAATTAATTCACATTATAAAATGCATTTTCCAAAATGACACTCTTTGGATTCATTTTAAATCTCGTATCACTGTATTTTTAAAATTCTGATGGTATCTATTGTATAAATATATAATATACCCATAAATTTGACACATCTTTCATAAGTAGCTGTGTTATGATGATTAACTCTTAGTTAACATTTTGTTCTTGTATTATAGTTATGAATATCAGAGTTTTTTTAAAAGTAATTTGTTTTTATGAATAAAGCATACTAATTTGAGCAAATACGTATAAGGAAGGCGTAGTTAATATGCCTTCTTTTGCAAGTAAACAGCTTTTTCTCCTGTTAAAATTACTTAAAATTCTTAACAGCATTTTTTTTGAAGTACTGTATAAAAACCTTATTCATATGAGTGTACATCCTCCAGAGAATATGATGCCATGTCGTAGGTAAGACTGAAGTTAGGCATAATAAACCATTTTCAAATCTTCTTTACTTTAATCTGTGATGCTTTCTAAGTACATAGCATCCTGATGCCAATTTTTTGCATAACTTATTGATATGTTCTTTCTAATTTAATTATTGGTCAATATAAACAGTAAAAAATTTAGTAAACCGAGTTCTCTCAATTTGTGTACTATTAATTTCCATGACCATCACCATGACGTATTAGATGGGTGAGCATCCTTGGGGGTGATAACATCATTGGATATGGTATTGGCTAGCAGTTTAAGGTGAACCAGTTTGTTGTGGAGATTGAGGGTGTTTTATTAAGCAGGTTTTCTGTGAATGGTGAGGTTGCCAAAAACGTATGTCTACAGTTGACTGTGATTCTGAGTTTGTTAAGTCCCTCGTGGTAAGGGACAACCAAAGGGATATCAAGAGTTATCAGGCTTTTTAGGGTGTTAGTTAAAGTAGCATGCTGTATTTGTTCACGTACTAGTGATTTGGGGTAACATCCGTCATAAAAGGCTTTTGCTATTTGTTCACACTGCGAGTTTAGTTTGCTCTATGTGCAACAGATGCATTTGGCTTTGCCTGGGTAGAACAGTTTTGGCTGGCATTTGTACGCGAAGACAGAAATGTGTTTTCGATTAGTCATGGGTATCTATCAAACTTGTCGAGATAATGTGCGTTTTACTTAACAAAGATGCTTACATTGACGCATTGCCACTGCGTTCTTAATAATATCTATACTAAAGCTGGCTTCCCTTTAAGTTGATTTTGTGTTATTTGTAGGTTAGGCCTAAAACGTAACCACGTGTTGCCGATTTCTGAATATGTACATAATATTACGCTGTTTGCACTTGTTAGTAATCAAATACTATTTTATTGTAATAATTTGTGTGTGTAAAGAAAGACTCGCGTACCTGAAGAACATTTCACGTAATACTGTATTTATTTGTTTACAGTCACTGCCATGATGCCAAAAACTACGTGCACGGACTTTGATTGAATAAGATAAATTATGCACGAGATAATATTTGATGTAAATAATATTATTTTATTTTTAGTGTCTAAAATGTATTAATGTTACTTAAAAAGGGTTTAAACGGCAACACATTACAATATTTTAATAGTGAGTATGTTGCGTTTATGAGGCGAGCGAAATTATGTTTTCTAGTATTGGTAACCCTGCAGAGCAGACAGCTCCAGCGGCCGAGCGGCCATTTTGAACCCACCCGCCTAACAGGACTTCCACCCCCTTGGACGGGTATATAAGGCGCCTCTCGCCCTCCAGAAATCAGTGTTTCCTAGGGCTCGGCTCCTACCGAGTTCTCTAGGCACTCTCCCCTTACCTTACGGGTTGTGGCGGGAAACTTCCACCTAAACCCTCCTACCCTCTTACCCTCAACTACCACCTATCCGGGGTTGTGGCGGGAGACTGCCAACTAAACCCTCGCTCCTTCCTTACGGGCTGTGGCGGGAGACTGCCACCTAAGTCCTCCTACCCAAACCTACTCTACCTCCCGAGTGTCTAGAAACGACGTAGCGAGTCGGTCACACTAGCGCGCGGTAGCTTTGGGAATGCACCCACTTGCGTAGCTCTATCGGCCGCCACGAGGCGCGCCAGCAGTATCCGCCGGAAAGCGGAAGTTCAGTAATCTGAGGCTCCCGCGAAGCAGTCAATACACGTGGCAGAGTGCCAGTGATAAGTCAGTAGTATAATATTTCAGTGGCAAAGTTGTGTTAATCAGTAGTATTTGCAGTAGTAAAGTGCGAGAGAAGTATAAACCAGTTGTAAATTCTGTAAAAGTGTGTACAAAGACTTGAAAACAGGAAGAGTTGTAAAGTGTTTTGTGAACTTGTGTACTTTGAACAAGTCAACAATATAACCAGTGAAACGCAATTTATTCTTTTATTTTCTGAATTAAATATCCGAATCGGAGGCCTGCTCATCTCAGGAGGAGATATTAAGTCCTCGACAGCAAGCCGCAAAGGCGCGACAACAGTTAGTCGCCCGAAAGGACACATATCCTGCCGGTCTAATCCCGGAACTGCGGGAACTTCCAGGCCCTGAGCCTACCCTGTCTGAGCTCAGCGCTCAATATAAACAGCTTCCGGCCCCTCAGGCCCAAACCCGCAAACACGTGCGGTTCAGCAAGATTCTTAGAGAGATCCAGCGCCAACAGATCCAGTTACTGAGTCCTATCAAGACTCCCCCTAGGCCTGCTCTCCTGCACCAGCGGATCCAGGAGATCATCGCAGAGGACCGCCGAATGACCAAGCGAACCGCTCCCATACCTGACGATAAGAAAAAGCTGCTCAGAAAGTTATTTTAATAAGGTGAGTGGACATCGACCTTACCCATATAAAGAATTCTGAAACCCCTTTCCTCTGCCCGCACAAAAGCATCCAACGTAGGCCCTACACAAGGGACACCACTCTCCCTGGACACGCTAGGCTTTTCATCAATCCACAGGAGTCGTCTCTTAAGCTCTCTCCCTACAGCTAGCCAAGTCAACGGTGCCTCACCTGTGGACCACCCTCTCCCATGTAGCCTTGAGGAAGCGGGGCAACATAAATATAGTACCTAAAGAGTTACTTCAACATTTTTAAAATTCTACCTCTGATGGGATTAAAAGACGTAAAGTCAATGTGACTTGAACTCAAATGGGTATCTTCACATTGTTTTACTCCAAAGGGTTTCTTATATAAATTTTATAAAATAAAATTTTTTTAAGATTTATGATGTTTGTCTCATAAAGGGGTGAAGAATCATAACGTGTATTAATGATTCACCACAATATCTACAGAACCTGTTTGTAGTCAAAATGTTTTTTTTTTGCATCAGTCTAATGCTTATGCAAGTATTAAAAAGTTATTTCACAATTTTTTTAAATGTACAATCTAACGAGATGTGTAAAAGGGCTAAAATGTGTTTTCTAGGAGTCCTCAATGTCTCTAATTCTGTTAAAATGTTAAGTTATTTTGTGATTTTTAGGTATGATTACATAAATACAAAAAAATTGTTCCAGAGTTTATTGAATTTCAGCCGTAAAGGCCACCACCTACCTCTGTGTTACTAGCTCAGAAATGGCGGAGCAATAATAGTGACTTTGAAGTGTGCGTAAAACGCAGCATCGCCACAAGCCTAGTGAAGAACCGAGATGCAAGATTCCTGCTGGTCCATTTTTACTATGAGACTTAAAGCAGTGACTATGTAATTTTATTGGTGGAAAGTCTGTAGCAAAGTTCATTACACGTTTCTGAGTTTAACGTACTGCAGTCTTAGAAAATTTTTTTTAGTTATGTTGGAGGACTTAAAAACGATGTTTTTAATGAGCATTGTGTTTTAACAAAGAAATTCCATCCTTGTCTTGTTTTTTTCTTTTCGTATATTGGCTTAGTGGGCCCGTGAAATATATAGTTACATAAAAAGTTATGAACATATTGCAATGCATTTGAAGTGCATGGATAGGTAGGTGGTACCCTGAAGGTGATGAAATGACATAAAATGTAATTTCACAGGAAATGAAGTATATATATCTTAAATTCAAATAAATATTGTGGTTCTTTATATGTACTTCAAAAGACTACCACTACTACTATTATTCAGATGCTTCGGCATTTCTTCACCTGGGTTGGAAAGACTAATGACGAGAGAAAACTTAATGTGCAAACTGCGTGAAGCAGACAACAAGAAATCAAGTATGACAATGAGTACTATGATATGTGGTGCAGTCCTTTGGAGCTCCAGTCTAAGATTTGCAAGGTCTGGATTGAATTTGGTGTAAGAGTGTTTGAATGTGCTATTCTGCCATCCAAGGACTACAAGGCTGACAAAAAGTGATGTCCTTTTATTGAAGTCATTCAAATAGTAGAAATGGAGTACATTGTGTACAAATCTGTAAAAAATGATGATGCAGTCCATGACCCTGTGAAGATTCTCAACAGCATCAGCCTACCTAGCATTACCATTCCACAGGAGGAATTACCATTTCACAGCTGTAACCTAAACTTTGCTGCTCCAATAATGTTACTGCAAAACCTTAAGGTGGGACATCAGTCGCCATATTGGATTATTTTATGTATTGCTCTTTTAATACCTATTGTGAGAAGAAAACTGTAAAATATGCTATTATAGCGTTAATTTAATTTACCTTGCACTTCAGTACAAGCATTGCGGTTGCATATTTAACGTATATTTAGACCGCAATTAGTCGCACAAAATTAAGAATATGAAACAAATTGTGTAACTGATTGTGGCCTAAATATACTTTGAAAGTTAAACAGTGTTGCTTGTACTGTAGCGCAAGGTGAATAGAATTAACGCTGTAATCTCACATTTTGCTTTTTTGTTCTTAGAATTTAAAAAAAAGCAACGAATAAAATAATCCAATATAGCGACTGATGTCCCACCTTAACCCACTAAAAGTCCCCAATGGCAGTATGTTCCAAATAAAAAAAAGATCAGGGACAGTTTCATGGACAGCTATAACTACGTGACCTACTGCAGAGTAAGTTATCTAGCAGCTTGGTTGTACTAATATCTGTTGGACGAGCCATTAATCTGATGTTCATTAGGTCCTTCAATACACGGGCAAAGCTGCAGGCAGATTGCTTGTTCTTTATAGTAAACAGCATGACTACAGCATAATTCTGTTTACTTGATTAGCAAGGCTGGAGTGATTGTAAAATTTATCTGTTTTCCAAATATTTGTGTGTGTGTAGGTTGGGTCATTGGAGGATGTGTGTGTTGAAGGTGAAACTGTAAAATGTAACTAACTAAGCCTTTCTGAAGTCTTTGGTAAATGTTGCTTATCTTTTAGAGTGGAGTGTACACAATTTTTAAGCACCAGGAAGTAAGTATTGTGGTTTCATTGACATTTTGTTCAATGTGGGGCTGTCTGTATTAGGTAATAAAATGGAACTCAGTGCTGAGGAGGAATAAGGCATGATAAAGTTAAAATAGAATTTTGTGTTTTTCAATCAACACATTGTTGATGCATGTAAATTTTTTTTATGTGGCTAAGTATTCGTTATGTAAACTGATTCCTATTTTTTAACATTTTACCTCTATTTACTTAAGCGTTACATAGAACTTGAAAACATTCAGCAATAAAGTCATGTTAAATGTCTAAAGTTGTAATTGAACTTTATTACTTGTTTAATCATCTAAGGAGTACTTCTTTGCCTGGTTGGCTCATGACATGTGTTGATGAGATTTAATGAAAATCATGTAATCTAAAAATTTCTGTGTATCTTCAGTGTTGTCTGAACACAATTCATATGTTGTAAGAAATGTTTTATGTCTAGAGGCAAGTTTCAAGTTGTTTTATAACCTCTTTAAGTATCGGTGTAGCATTTTTTCCCTTGGTTTATATTTTAGGCAACATTAGACTTTCAGAGAGCACTGAAACATGACCAAGAAGGTATCATAGTGCCTACACAGTCTGAAGCTAGATTGTGCAAAGTATTTGTGGGCAGGCAAAACACTTCAGACGAGTTGTTATGAAGTGCAGAAGATATGATGTTTAAAACCGGTTTTTCTTGGCAGAGATTTTAAGTTGATTAGCGACTTTTGCATTTTGTCATCCTTTCTTTGCATCTGTGTATTACAGTCCCATATGCTAGTATATCTTAATTGTCGAAGATAATTCAAGCAAACGGACTCATCTCTTGTCTAGAATGTGTTAGTAGCTAGAATTATGTACTGTACATCTGAGATGTATAACGCAGTGCAGTAGAGAGCAGTTCTTGTGAGATGTTAACTGGCAAGCCCACCTTGGACGACTTGCTGGCTGAGACGCAGTGTTTGTCCAGAGGGTTCACGTTACTATACATGGGTTTTGAAGGTGAGCAGCATGTGACTTCTTCATACACTTGTGCAGACCCAGTATCTTTATTGTAGTTGGAGCCGTGGTGGTGTAGTGGTCTGACCACTTGCCACCAACCTTGACCAGCTAAACTCGACTCCGATTGGGTCACTGCTGTTTTCACCTTTCCTCAGGGTACTCACATTTCCCCAAACCTCTCACTATGCGTCTCCTCCATACCCACATGCTCATCAGCGCTCAAGGTCCTGCAGTTAAATGCTGACGAAACCTCTCCATATTCTATTCAGTTGCAGTTAAACTTTCCACTTTAAAGGAGACTGGTTTGGAAGCAGAATGCATACTGTGAATAATCTGTTTAACTTGGTGCTGCCTGAAATACGTCTTAACATACTTGGACACAGACATTTTCCTGTTGACTTTGCCGTAGAGTGGTTGTGGGTGGAAAAGGCGTAGATTTGAACTTTCTGATTACCAAGAGTACCACTTTAGATAGGAACCAATTGGAGTGGGGAAGACTGATACGCACCTCAAAACATGTATCACCTTCACTTAATATAAGTCTAACAGTCGGTATATCAAAGTTCAAGCAATGGAATTTTTCTACATTGTGCCCAGTGTCACTATTTTAGGACAAGTACAGTAGTTCCCCTCACTGGCAATGAGCAGGTTTCTGCTTCACCGTATCTTGTTTAATTTTTGGTGGAGGAGGGGGGGGGGACTTCTGACCTGCAGTATCAAGTAGGTAAAGGTAGGGCATAATTTCTTAACATTTATAATCATATTTACGTGAAAGGCAACCTAAAAGCTCAAGCATTGTTTTTATAGACAAATGTAGACCGTATATTACAACAGGCATAGTTGCCAGAAAGTGTTGTAGGTTGTATAAATGTTGCTAACATTTAATTGGTGTGAGATCAAACTTTTGGTGATATTTTGTGCCTTACCCAGGCACCAATCCAACCAAACTGAAAATGTCTGCTCTTGGGCTTCCACGGCCTGTGACGCTAATAACAGAAGTGATACTGTTGCGAATGCAAGGTACTAGTGAAATGTTCTTTGCAGGTGGGCTGGAGAATCTTTAATGAAGGATGGAGTTTTTAAGTTATTAGCCAGGGAAATGTATAAGTCACCAAACGTATATCCTTGTGCAGTAAAGGAGGCCTAGTGAGGAAAAAGATAGACTGAAGCAGCTAACTATCTTTGGTAATCTTAAGTGAGGCCTCCAAGTTACTGGAGAAAGAGTGCTTTCTCACTGTTGAGCAAAATTTGATAAAAACACTGTAGGTACATGGTTTGGCACATAAACACACAATAGGGAAATCAATTTACTATTGTGTCAGCGTAGATGTGGTTCTTTATTTATTCACGTATGTACTTTCTAATGTAGTGGGTCTTATATTTTTAAGTAATTTTCAAATTCCAATGAATTGTTTAAATTATGTATATTTTGAAGGTCGTGGGAAGGTGTCAAAATACTGATGGTGTTTATCAGAAATGCTGCAAGTGGAATATCTATTCAATTGAAGCAAATTGGTATCATGACTTACCTATCATACTGTGTTATCTTCTGATAAAATCTGACCATGGCTGTTTATTGCAAACACGTGATTTGACAACCACGTGTCTTGAAGACCATGAACTGGTATTTAAATAGTATGGCTGTAGGGAACTTTGCAGTTTGTTTTATTACGAATATGTTTCGGTTCACAGTAGTTTTGCTGTTGATTTCTGCTGCACGTAATGTCTTCGGACATCCTCTGGCAGGTAATAAATGCAGCAGGTACATCTAAAAACTATACATCCGTTTTAACAATGTTTTTAACTAAAGAAAAGAAAGCAAATTTGCTTCCCAAGTTATGTTAAATGCAGTGTACTGAAATGAATTTTGTTTTTTTGTATACAATACACAGCAAAAGAAGTAGGTATTGAACTTGCATGTATCTTCTTTTGTAGCATACTGTATTTGCTATGACTGTTGAAATTCAGTAGTTCATTTTTAAGAGTTTTATACCAAATCACATAATTGTACTTACCTAGTACAGTACTATATGGTGATTATGTTAAGGAACAACTGAAGTCTTCGTTTTTAATAGGATACAGAACTGAGATATGTTGTTCATTTTGAAGTAGGTACGTGGTAAATTTTATTGGTTGCTTTCATTTTCTTTATTCAGGAATTTTGTTTGTGTGTGTAGGTTAACAACTTACACGAGGATTTTCTTCTTAGCGTCAGGTGAAAGGCAGCTAGTGATCCGGGATGGAACTGTTATAAACTGCTACTGTA